>APFE030859724.1:0-28843 GCA_000404065.3 Pinus taeda
AATTGTGTATATGGGAAGCAGAATCGGGTGAGTTTCCCCTCTGGTGGCAAGAGGACGAAACAAATATTAGAGCTTGTGCACAGTGATGTGTTTGGACCTGTGAAAGATCCATCACTGGGTAAGTCTGTGTACTATGTATCATTTATAGATGACTTCTCAAGGAATACATGGATATATTTCCTTAAGAAGAAATCTGAAGTCTTTGACAGGTTTAAAGAATTTAGGCTCTGGTGGAAAATCAGACAGAGAAGAAGATAAAGGTGTTGAGGACAGATAATGGTGGAGAATTCTGCAGCAAGGAATTTGAATAATTATGTAAGAAGTGTGGTATAGCACGGCAGAAGACTACTCCATATACACCTCAGAAAAATGGAGTTGCAGAAAGAATGAACAAGACGTTGATGGAAAGGGAAAGAAGCATGCTCAGTGGTGCCGGGTTAAGATAGGAATTCTGGGCAGAGGTGGTGGATACTGCATGTTACCTAGTCAAAAGGTCACCTTCATCAGCGTTAGATGATAAGACTCCACAAGAAGTATGGACTGGTAAGAAACCCTCTCTTTCACATCTGAAAGTATTTGGATGTGATGCATATGTACATGTTCCAAAGGAGAAACGAACCAAGTTGGATAGTAAATCTGAAAAGTGCATCTTTATTGGGTATAAGGATGGTTTAAAGGGTTATTAGCTTTGGAACCCAGTCACACAGAAGGTTGTGTACAGTCGAGATGTGGTGTTCAGAGAGGTGAAAGATGTTATTAAACATGAAGTCCAACCAAAGGAACCTGTGAAGATAGAGTTTGAACTAAAGGAGGAAGAATTAGACTCTGTAGCAGAGGAGGAATCAGAAGATGAAGAGCCACAAACTCCGGCGGTGAGAAGATCAGCTCGAGAAAGAAGGCAGCCAGAAAGGTATAGTCCATCTGCTTTTTGTTCAAACTTTTTTTTGTCTGTTAGTGATGATGATCCCAGAACTGTGAAGGAAGCAGTGGATTCAGAGGATGGAAAACTCTGGAAAGAGGCCATGGTTGATGAAATGGCATCTTTGCACAAAAATGAGGCTTGGGATCTGGTGGAGTTGCTGGCTGGAAGGAAACCCATTGACAGCTAATGGCTATTCAAAAAGAAGACAAATGCAAAAGGAAAAGTGGAGAAATAAAAAGCTCCGTTGGTAGAAAAAGGTTATTCCCAAGTGTCGGGAATTGATTTTGGTGATATTTTTTCTCCTGTTGCCAAGGTAACTTCTATTAGATTACTTTTATCTGTTGCTGCTGCTTTTTCTTTTGAGGTAGAATAGATGGATGTGAAGACAACATTTCTTCATGGGGATCTAGAAGAGGAGATCTACATGAAGCAACCTAAAGGCTTTGCGATGAAGGGTAAGAAAGAACTGGTATGCAAGTTAAAGAAGTCTCTGTATGGGTTAAAACAATCACCAAGGATGTGATATAAAAAATTTGATACATTATACGAGGACTTGGCTTCACGAGAAGAAAAGCATATCATTGTGTGTATTTTAAATTAATTGGTGACCGTGTTATTTTTTGGTCTTGTATGTGGATGATATGTTGCTATTTGGAAATGACAAAGAAATAATCCAGGATTTGAAGATCCAATTGTCCTCCAAATTTGACATGAAAGATCTTGGTGCTGCAAACTATATTTTGGGCATGGAAATTAAAAGAGATCAGGAAAAGAGGAAGCTCTGGTTAAACCAAAGAAAGTATGGCGAGACAATACTGCAGAGGTTTAATAGGTAGGATAGTAAATTGGTGAAGGTTCCTATTCCTGTAGGTGTAAATTTATTTGCTGAACAATGTCCCAAGACATAAGAAGAGGAAGAGGATATGTCCCGTGTTCCACATGCAAGTGTAGTCAATAGCCTGATGTATGAAATGGTTTGTACTAGACCAGACATTACACATGCAGTGGGAGTATTGATCAGGTTTATGTCAAAACCAGGGAAGGAGCATTGGACAACAGTGAAGCGGGTTTTCAGGTATTTGCATTGCACTAGTAATTATGGTTTGTGCTACCAGGGAAGACCAGGATTGGACAGAGTTTTGGATATCCATGGCTTCATTGATGAAGACAGGTTAGGAGATTTGGATAAGAGAAGATCTACAAGTGTTTAACCTATTTGGAGGTGCAGTCAGTTGGATGAGTAAGAAAAAATCTGTAGTGGCACTATCAACTACATAGGCAGAATACATGGTAGCCACTCATGCAAGCAAGGAAGCAGTTTGGTTGCAGAGATTGTGTTCAAGTATGGGGTTAGAACAGGGAGCTATAAGGATAGACTGTGACAGCCAAAGTGCAATTTTCTTGGCAAAGAACCTGCTTATCATTCAAAGACAAAGCACATTGATGTTCAGTATCACTTTGTGAGGGATATGATAGAAGACAAAAAGGTGTTGCTGGTAAAGGTGGAGACTTTGAAGAATACTGCAGATGCATTGACAAAATTTGTGAGCTCTAAGAAGTTCTCCTGGTGTAGAGAAATAATGGGCATTCCAGGGTTGGAAAAATGACTAAGCTCTCTTGTGGCTCCTTGTGGAAAGAAAACAACAAGTGGGTGAATGTTGGGTTGTGTTATATTCTTTGCATGTAGTTAACAGGGGGTTTGAGGGGTACTCATAACCCCACTTTATGGGGTCTGGGGTAGCGCCCCAGAAAATTTTGATTTTGGACCCTATGTTAGGTTGGGCAGACCCACCTATGGTTTTGTGCATGATTTTCGCACAAGTTTTTTGGACGCGATGGTTTTTCAGTACATTGTATTAGATGCGATGGTTTTCGGCCCATGGTATTGGATGCTTCGACATGTATAAATGTGTATTGTAACATTGAAAGGAACATAATGAAAAATCAAGCTAGTAGTCCCAGTTTTGGGATCCATGGGAAAATATTTGTGTATAAATGTTTTATGTGTTATGCTCTCGCATTGTTTATTTTCTGTGTTTTAGAAATCCTATGCAGGTAATTTCTATACAGGGTTAAAACCTACACCGCTCCCCAAATGGAATCACAACAAAATTAAAATTCTCCTCCAAATATTTGGAAGAAGAAAACTGAGAGTTGTGCACTTGCTCTAAAATATAAAAGTAAGAAGAATGTGTGGTATGTTGATAGTGGTTTCTCAACACATATGACTAGAGATAGAAAAAAGTCATATCTTTAAAGGAAGGGAAGGATGGTACAATAAATTTTGGGAATGAAAAATCTGCAAATGGTATAGGAACAATTACAATCAATATTGGAGGAAAAGATGTTACCTCAAAGGATTTACTACTATAGAAAACATGAATCACAGTATGTTGAGTGTAATTCAAATGTGTGATCAAGGACACACTTTTCTCTTTGATTCAAAGAAATGTGAAATGAGGAGAGAGAAATATGGAAAGCTAGTGGCAAATGCAATTAGGACTCCAAATGACACAAACACTGTGGATGATATTGTTAAAAAAAGTTGTTTCTTGGAAAAAGAAGATGAAAGTTGGCTTTGGCATAGACAAATGAGACACATAAAATTTGAAAATATGGTTAGAATCAATAAAAATGAAGCAGTAAGAGAAACTACACATATTTCAAAACTAATCAGTAACTCGTGTAAACATTGAAGGCATGGAAAATAAACAAGAGTTGAATTCAAGCCAAGGAACATTCCATGTCAAAACCATTAGAATTGGTGCACACTGATCTATGTGGACCAATGAAGAAAAAGGGATTGAATGGTGAACAATACTTTATGCTAATGATTGATGATTATACAAGGATGACAACAATCGACTTTCAGAAGAAGAAGTCTAAAGCTTTTTGTTGTATTGTTTTTGTAGCAATGGTGTACCAAATGACACCTTCTTAGTAGTAGGTTGTTCCTTGCAAAGAAAAACAAGTAGTTTGTTTATTGTTAGTGGACAAGCATGAAGAAACAAATTATTGCAAATGGTGGAGATAATACATGCACAAAAATAAACTAAAACAAGTATATGCACACAAACAATTCTTAATGAAGCAAACAAGTCAACACAATTATGGAAAATGGCTCCCTTTATTGTCTGTTGGTGGTGGGAAATGAATATAAATAGTAGAATGCTAAACACTTGGAGAGAATTATTTGAGAAATTGTGCTAAAAAATTCCTCAACAAGGAGGTTATTTTCTTCATTCTCTTTGCAAGATTCTCTCTATCCAAGAAGTATCAAGGCTCTCTCAATGGTGAAACCTTGTCCACACTAGAGTGATGGATTGTTAAGAAGCAATTCTGCCAACACAATGGTGCTCTAATTTTTCTTCTTCAACAATGAAATGAAGGTTTGTTCTAATATAAATTTGGCTAGCATAACATTGTCTCATGTTTTGATTCTCCCATGGCCCGTTTTAATAGAATTTTTTGAATCCATCTTCCCTCTCATGATAATGACGTATGAGTAGGAAAAGATGATTCCATTGAGGGCTACATATCTTCAAGGTGACTTGAATTTGGCTATCCTTGACTAAAATATTATCAGGGAATCATCTTCCAAGTGTGGGAAGTGGTCTTGAATTGATGAGTTGGCCATTCCTTTGACCGTGCGACTTTCGAAAAAAATATTACGTGTAGTGCGATTATCGAAGAAAAAGTCACACTAACATCAATTTTTAAATTCTATATACTTTGGACCTTAAGAGAAATTAAATTTTTTGATCTTTAGAATTTCTTCAATTGGAAAATATTCACTTGTGCATTCTGCTAGACGATTTTGGGCATCTTTTGTATTGTACAAATATGTGTATGATTTTCTAGTGTTAACAATTCCCCCCTAATGTGTGAGGTTAGGAGCAAGCGTATAGCTGAAATACATCATGTTTTCTTTCCTGACTGAGAGTCTAATAAAATTATGGATAAAGAGAATAAACATGCTCTGAAAAAAGTTCTTATATGAGGTGGGCTTGTCCCATGTTCGTTATGATGACTAGTGACAATTTATTACAATTAGAAATGAAATATTCCTATCAAGTCAATGTTGAAATGGCTGACATGATGATATCCGATGATGATAACTGTTGATGCCCTCAAGGGTGATTTTGACATAGAGAAAGTTAGGTGCTCCCATGCATCAAGAAAAGGTGAATCACTTCTTGGAGTGGGGTGCTTATGAATGCATGGGTCTTCGACTATAGGTACCTCCCATACATCAAGATGTAAGCACTACTAAATGAGGTGCTTAGTGACGCGTGGGTCTTCAACTAAGTGAGATAACTATAATGGTCATGAAGTACGATACCACCCTGACATGGTAGCTTATGTTGGCGTCAAATGTCAGGGTGATTGATGAAATCAATGGGAAATGATGATTCCCATTGTGCCACCTAGGGTATCCTTGAAAAGGGAGGTGGGCATCCAAGGTATTTCCTCGATCCTGGAAGATGGGCGTTGAAGTTGATGGGAAAGAGGCATCAACTACCTGAAATGGTGATTCAGGAAATCAAAATGTTAGTGAAACATATTGTGATAGGGTGGGTAAACAAAGCATGATAATGAAAGTTGATGATAGGAGTGGATATGGACAACTTGCCCGATGTCAGAGCTTTAATGCAAGTGGTGGTAGTCAAAACAATTATTCTAAGGCTAGTGGCCATGGAGTCAGTAGGACAACTGGGATAGGTGTGAGTATGTTCTGACTGGCATGAAGAGGGTGAATGAATGTGGATCATGTGTGAGCTCCAACCAAGGGAGACAAGGGATTGCCACGGGTACAAGGCATGAAAATATGGGTGGGAACCATTTTCCTAAAAAATATTTTGTACACTTGCCAAAAGAATATAAAGGTGGTTTGGGATGTATATACATGGGGACTGGTGCCCCATGAAAACAACGACCTGCATGATGATGGAGGTAAAATATATTTGTGGAGGGCAGGGACCCCATTGGCTAGTCTCGGTGTTGGGTTGATGAGGCAGATGAAGTGATGCAAAATAACCTATTCTGTATGGAGAAATGATGGGCCCAATGTAGAATACAGAAGAGAATTCACCTTTATCCATCGGAAACACGTAAGGTGGCCTAGGAGTAGGGTGGGTTAGTAGTAAGTGATAAAAAGGTGAATGAGGCTAATCCTAAAGATATGCAAGTGATGTGGATCTCGAGCCGAAATACATGGTCATTGATTCCAAATAAGATGTAGTCCATGAGTGAGGAGGCTCTATCGACCGACATGGACGTTTACCATGTGCAAGGGGAGGTGGTGGTAAACGTGGTTGAGATGATGGACCCTATGGTTCATTTCAGAGAAATGATGTTAGAATATTCAAATCTTGGTAGGAATCCTATCATGGTGAATGATGAATGATACCTGCCCCGTCGACGACCACCTGGATGATGATTCTGGTGAGAAGTTGTTGACATACCTATGACTTCAACGACCAATACCTCAAGTGAAAAAATCTCGATAAAAACATATGTAAGCTAAAAATGGGCTAAGCAAGATGAATAAAAAAACATCAGAAGACGCATCTGAAGTAAAGTTTTGAGCATGGAGCAGGCCCAAAAAATGAGTTTGGGGTTGAAATGGAATGGATGGTATCATGATGAAGATTATGTGACCCCGATCCTTGTGTCTCTCATGGTTTTGGAAGCAAAGGTCATGAGCTCCTGTATTGGGCTTTGGAAAATGTAAAAAAGAGTGAGATATAGGGAAAAGTGGGCCCTATGCCACCTCATTTGTACTTGCTATATTAGGAGACCAGAGCTATCACTAGAGTTGTTTCTTACTATTGCAATCACACTGTGCACCTGGGAAGTGCACGGGGAGAGACAAGTTAAAACTCATAACCCTACCTTTGTCGTTTTGGTAGACTAGGATAAGTAGGTCGTACAGGGGTACCCTGTACGACCTTTTTTAGGGTGGAAGAAATTGACGACATGGGTGATTGAACTTCATTCACATGTATTTCATGGATACATGTGGCAACACCATGGTTAACTGGTTGACAACCGCACTGGCAGTACAGATGGAAGGCTAATATCCACGACGTTGTTGTTTTGGTGACAACGAAACTCGACCTCCCAATGCCGCGAAATCTACCTGTCTGTGTTAAGGACAAGCACGCAACAATGCATATGATAAGAGAGTAGACGCATGGCCCCAGATATGGGGTCACCATGGTTTGTGGGCTCATAGAAGCATGAGCCATCTATTCAAATAATAGATGTGCATCCTGGGCACCTGTTGTGGGAAAAAACACGCGGTTGAGTATACTTAATTTAGGTGGCCTAGGAGGTCGATTTTTTGAATTTTGACATCCTTGATGGTAGGATGGGTATGTTATGGTGAGAAAGGTATTGGGAGCTTATTCGTGCATCTGTTACCATAGATGCTACTATGAGTAGGGCATTGATCCATTAGGGGTTACTGAAGTTCCTTTAGAACCCCATTTTGAGGTTGCAGGATGCGTTCCTATGCTTCCTGATTCAATGATGGGTTGTGGATCACCATATCTTCATCATTATATGGATTGATCTATCATTTAATGTTGCAAAATATATCTACTTTGTGACTGGGTTAGTTCCTCATGGGGAGGTCCTACCACATTCCCTACCGACTGGGTAGGCAGATATCCACAGATGGGCATAGACTAAGGACCACTATGGGCCCAACCCCTATGATGAGGAGTGCATATGTGTTCCTGCTATCAGTGATATCACTGAGCGAGTCATGTTGGGGATGATTGTGCGTCTGGCAGGGTTGACGTCCCCTCACCAAGTATCAGGGCCCCAGACTGTAGTTTTGCAAAGGCTGCAAGTGAAGCACTTTTTCGACTGGGACGGGTTCATATATCAGGGGATGGTATTCTAGTTTAGAGAGGTTCGAGAGGTAGTGGCTCAAAACTTCTGATATACCATCATTCTATGTAGTATTATGTATGAGTGGGTTGTGATGCTACGACCTTTTCTAGTGGTGCCGCCAGGTCATGCTAGGGATTCGCAAATGTGACAGTGGGCACTAGCGATGCCACGAGTTGGTGGCGATGTTGCGGGTCATTATTGGAATGAACATATGGAGGGTTGGTTCATGTCCAACCCTCAAATGATTATCGAGTACCCATATCGCAGAGTGAACTTCACGGGTGATCTAGAGATGAGGCTTCCTCCCGGTGACGCTTGAGGGGAAGTAGGTATGTGATTTGTGATTTCTGCATGTTTGTGCTTCTTTAAATGTATATTTATGATGCATATTTTTGTAGGATGCTGATACCATGTATGTTTTCTTGTAGATGTGGGGCCTCGTGGATGACCATTGGCCTACCTAGTAGGCAATGATTCATGAGGTATGGTTGTGGTAGGCATGCCTATTGTACCGTAATGATGGAGGGATTCTAGGGAGCGGGAAGGACCTGAGAGGCTAGTGCAGTGCCAAAGGCTCGAGATTGATGGTCCCTCTAGATAGGGGACCAAATCCTCCACCTATGAGGAAATGATGAGACTGCAGGAGCATGTTGAGGCGGTTGACACATGATCAACGACTTTAGAGGCGTAGTTGAGGGATTGGCAGCTGACACATGATCAATGACTTTAGAGGCGTAACTGAGGGATAATGTGGATGTCTGGGATCAAGTAGGTACCTTAACGATGGGGATGCTTGAGAAGGGGTGGGCTAGACCAGGAGAGGTGGTGGTGGAGATGGTGATGGCATGTGACAGGAAACTACGACTAACTCTTCGATGCCTCGTAATGATAGTGGTTACGACACGTTCCATTCTAGCTCCGAATGAGGCAGTGGGTCCTCAGGCGGGAGGTGCAAGGGAACAACCCTAGATATAATTTTTATGCATGTACTAGGGCAAGTACCCATTATGAGGATGCTCCCATTTTTTGATGACCTATTTTTCCTGACCTTGAGCCAGTGGATGTATATATATTTTTTGTACTCATATACACATATTTTTTTATAGATATATATGAGATGTTATTTTTCACAGATATGATGATGTGTTTTGATGATATACTTCTATTCATGTGACATATTTATGCATTTATGTGGTGGATATTCTATTGATGTTTCATGTTTCTTGATCATGATATATATGTGATACATGCTAGTCTAGCATCTAATTAGCTATGTGGTCAGCTATATGATTTTAAATTCTTGGTATATGAGTAAATGTGATATGATAAAAACTTTGGACTAACCTTTGTTCATGCAGATATTTTCGAAATAAGCATGGATTGTGAAACTTGAAGGTTTTATTCAACTGTGATACAACAAGCTGGGAATCAAGGAATACATGTAGGTGACTAATACTTAGATGTGAGGCATCGGCCAAGAGGCTTATGAAGACGCCATACTCAGCTTGATTGTTAGTTGTCGACCCTATCCATAGTCCACAGGTGAGACATGGTGTGTGGTCAAGAGAGTATCTAGCCCAGGTTGCTACAAAAATGTTTTGTGACCATCAAGAAGCACCATCAACGAACCGATAGTGATAGGCTGGCAGATGATCCACCTGTGACACATGATGAAAGAAAGGTTTCAGAGTGAATCCATGATGAATTGGTCATCATAAAAATAAGGCATGGTAACATAAATTTTCATACTAGGGCTAATTTCAAAGTTATGGATGATTTTTTTTAAGATAGAGCCCATTGACGAGATCTATGAGGTAAGTCCCATTGGGCTTTGCTAAGATGTATGCCCCCTTGAGGACGAAATGTTTGGGAATGTAAGGGGCCTTCCATAATGTCTCTAATTTCCCTGGTCCCAATGCTTCTTTGGAAACATCGTAACAAAGGACTAATTCCCCCTCAGTAAAGGATTGGGGGTGACATTGCGGTCAAAAGTGGCTTTCATTCGATTTTTGTTTGCTTCGTTATGCTGGAGAGATTCTCATTGAATTTCATCAATGTGCTCCAAGTGAACAAACTTTTTCTCTAAAGGTGTAGTTTCAGTGATAATTTCGATGGATGAGTGCAAGGTAGGGATCTCACACTCAATGGGGAGGACTGCTTTGACCCCATAGACTAATTAGAAGGGTGTGAAATCTATAGATACTTTGACTGCAGTGTGGTACACCCATAGGGATAAAAACACCATGTGGTGCCAATTTGTTTTGTGGTTGTTTACCATATTTCAACATTATTTTGAGGTCTTTGTTGACAACTTCTACCTGACCATTGGACTAAGGGTAATATGGGGAAGAAAACTCGTGAGAGAAACCAAGGTGTTGTGAAAACTCCTGAAATATTTCATTCTCAAAATGTTTTTTGTGATCATATACTAACTCCTTGGGAACACTGAATCATGTTATGACATGGTTAAATAAAAACTGTTCAATGGTTTCTGCGGTTTTATTGTATGTGGGCATGGCCTTTGCCCATTTGGTGAAATTGTCAATGGCAAGCACAATGTACTTAAGGTTGTTGGATGATGGGGGGTTGTAGGTCATGAAGTCTATGCTCCATTTGCAAAAGGGGTCAATGAGGATGAAAGGATGCAAGGGATATGGTGGAGCTTGCACCTTATGAGCGCATATTTGGCACCGTTCACATCTCTTGACTGCGTGAATATAGTCACGGAAAAGGGTGGGACAAAAATAACTAGCACAGAGGACTTTTTGATCGGTTGCCATCCCTGAGAGGTGGCTGCCACAACCCCCACTGTGGCAATCATTTAAGACCTGCTTAGCTTGTTCGTTTGTAAGGCATCGATGAAGTATGGTGTCAATTCCTCATCGATAGAGGAAATCCCATTGAAGGAGGTAACAGGGGGCCTGGTGACATATGTTGTAGATTTTTCTGTAGATTCAACAACTCTAATGATCGATGCAAACAATAATCAACAAGAGGAAGAATATCAATCACACAACACAATATTTCTGTGGGGAAAGAAACTACTCAAAACTCTGACTATCTATATTACATTAATCATAAATCCAAGAAGAAAATACAATTCTTGTTTTCACTATAACAATCCCTACAAAAGTATAATCAACTCTTTGCCTCACAAGCTCACTCTAGCCAACACTTAGCCAATTTTTCTACTTTCCAAGTCCCTATCTCCTTGCGCAATTCCTAAGAGGATCAACCCATATTTAATTGGGAAATCCTTCTTCCAAAACTAGGCAATCCAAACTTAGGTCCATAACTGATTGCATGCATGATTTGTACAACTTGGAAAATCATACAACTGATAGTACACTATCCTTGCACTCTAGAATCAATTGGGTCTTTCTATGAATTGACATGCGTGCATTTCTCTTGAGTGAATCTCCTGTTAGTTGGAGTAGCACTGAGGATGCACCAATGCACCAACTCACTACTAGACCTCTACTAGTTCCGCGAACAGTTAGAACTAGTTTAACTGACCATAATTCAGTTAAATTGAGTTATCTAATTACAACTCCAATAAACTCATCCCGGACCCCTAAAATTTAGGTATCATACATACATGACTATAAGAAAGACTTCCAAATCGAAATTCCTATGTTAATTAAGTCAATTAAACTTAATTAACTATTTATAGGTTGCTATGAGGATAGAATTTGATTTTAATTCACAATTTAATTCAAGGACAAATTAAACTAAAATTTCTTGTTTCCATTTCTCAACACTCCCTCTCAACAAGAAAGGGATTATCAACTACCTCAATCTTGTCTCTGAACCTCTAATTTACATCTTAACAATGCCTCTGTCAAAATTTCAGCATCCTGCTCCTCTATAGGAATGTACTGCAACTATATAATCTGCCTCAATACACAATCTTGTAGACGATGATATCAGATATCAATATGCTTGGACCGATCATGAAAAATTTGATTTTCAGAGAGTTTGATACAACTCTGATTATCATAGTAAATCACACTTGGATCCATCTATTAACCAAACAAACCAACTAGAATCTTCCTCATCTAGATGACCTCGCATCCTACTTGAATTGCATCCATGTACTCTGTCTCTCCCGAACTGAGTGAAACCGTTATCTATTTCCTACTGTACCAAGAAACAACTCTTGACCCAATACTGAAGATCCCTCTTGATGTGTTATTCCTGTGGGATGGACTCCCTACCCAATCTGCATTGGTGAAGCCTTGAAGCTTCTTGTCCATCTGCATCGCAATCCATATTGAGTAATTCCTCTAAGGTATCTCAACACATGCTTGACCGCCTTCCAATACAGCTTGGTAAGCCTAACCATCGCTTGACTAAGCTGGTTAACTGCATAGCACATGTTTGGTCATGTGTTCACCAAATACATGAGTGAACCCACAAGCTGCCTATAAATGGTAGCTTCAACTACTTCACCCGACGTAGCATACTTCTTCCTCCAGTTACCTGCTACAGGAGTCTCCATGGGTTTACTGCTCTCCATGTGGAACCTTTTCAGTATCTCATTGGCATACTTTCCTTGCGAGACAAAATTTTCCCCATCACCTTGCCATACTTTTATGCCTAGAAAGTAATGCATGAGACCCAATTCCTTCATTTCAAACTATCTTGCAATATCCTCCATGCAAGACATGATCAACTTATCATCACTTGTCAGAATCAAATCATTAACATATGAAACATTGATCAACAATTTAGCTTCCATCACAATGTGGCACAAGTTCGCATCTGCTTTGATTTTTGTGAAGCCCAACCCGGTGAAGTAGCTATTGATCCTGGTGTACAAAGCATGGGGTGCTTGCTTCAGCCCATAAAACTTTCACTTGAGTTTGCACACATGTGACTCATGGTTAAAGGTCTCAAAATAAAACCTTTAGGCTACTCAATGTACACCTCTTCATCAATCTTGCAATTAGGGAAGTATGTCTTTACATCCATATGATGTATCTTCCAGCCCATCTACGCTAATAGTGCCAATGTGGATTTGATCAATGAGTACCTTGGAACATGAGAAACTGTCTCATCATAGTCAATACCCTCTACCTGAGAGAAGCCTCGGGCCATAAACTTGGCCTTATGTTTCTCCACACCACCATCCTCTTCTTACTTTACCTTGTAAAGCCATCGAGATCTCACCATTGAATTGTCTTCTAGTCTTGGGACCACATCCTAGACATTGTTACAAATAATGGAGTCATACTCCTCCACCATGCAATCAACCTAAACCAGTTGTTGCACTACCTCCTCAAAGGAAGATGGCTCTATCTCAACACATCCACTCATAAGAGCCATGTATCCAGTGTACCTCTGAGTTGACCTCCTCTACCTACGTTGTGATGTGGGTGCTCCCACATTCTCTCTCTCATCTTGTAATAACCTATTAGCCTCTCAGGTGGGCTTCCTCCCATCTCTGTAAGAATTTTCTTGAGTGGATGTATCCACTCCTGGATCCTCTGCATGTTCTTCCTTTTGGTCACCCCACTCTACTTTGGTTTATGGGTTGTTGTTAACTCCCATTTAATCAGTTCTGTTGCACATAAGTTCTTAAACTCATTTGAGACATACTCACCATTGTTATCACTCCTCATACCTTTAACCTTCTTGCTAGGCTCTTTCTCGATCAATGCTTTAAATTCACAAAACTTTATGAAAGTTTGATCTTTCTTCTGCATGAAAAAGATCTAGCATTTACAAGAAAAATCGTCAACAAATATAATATAATATAATACCTGTGTTTGGCCATTGACGCTGTCGAGAATGGTCCACACATATTTGAATGGACTCACTCTAGAATTGCCTGTGCTCGGCTGTCTTTATCATGAAAGGAAGTTTTGGTGAATTTTCCTAATGTACGCCCTTTGCATGTGTCAACTTGCTCTAGTGTACCTTTGGGAAGGCCGATAGAGATTTTCTGCATGATTTTCAAAGCACCATGATGCAAGTGACCCAACCACTTGTGCCACAACTCATTGATGTATCGGTTTTGCGTCTTCTCTACTTTCGTGCTCAAGGAAACACAAGCTTCTACCTCCAACTTGTAGAGATTCTTATCCCAAATCCCCATCCTCTTTACCTGTCCCGTGGCTATATGACAAAGGAATGCCTTTCCCTTACTAAAGATCACATCATAGCCTCTATCCTCCAACATGGCAATAGATACCAAGTTTTTCTTTAACTCGGGAACATACATAACATCTCTCAAGGTGAGAGGAGCACCTGATTCCCTCTGAAAGGTAATCATACCCAACCCAGTAACACTTTACCTCCCATCATCACCCATCTTGATATGCATCTAGAGATCCTTTTCCTCCGGGTCATTGAAGAGCTCCTTGTTGCCAATCATGTGGAATGAAGATCCACTATCTAGGTACCATACACTATCCATCATTGATGACACCATGCATGCAATGAAAGTAAAGTCAAATTCAATTTGGGAGGCAAGAGCCTCACCCATCGCTCCTCCTGAGGACTTCTTCTTGGACTTCTTGAGTATACAATTTGTAGCAAAATGTCCCAGCTTGTGACAATGAAAGAACTTGACTTTTGAAATGTCTTTATTCTTGCCTGCATGACAAGAATTAAATTTGGAATGGGATGCCTTCCCCTTCCATTTCTTTTCCTTACCCACTAAGGCACAATCTTCCTCATCATTAGTCTTTGATGAGGATTCATCCCTGGTGATCCTCCGAGTCTCTTCCTCTACCAAATCTGACCATAGTCATTCCCAATCTAGCAGCTTCTCCCTCCCATTGAAAGAGTCTTGATAGCTGTACCAACTCTTGGGAAGTCCTAGAAGAGATAGGCTTACCATATCACCCTTGAAATAGTAATCCCAACACTTCCAAGCTCATCTTGATAATGAGTGGACTTGGTCAAGCACTTCAAAATTGAGTCACCCTTCTCCATCTTGATCTTTTTGAGTTTGTCCTTTAGTGCTAAATTCCTATGGTCACTGTTATTTTGAAACAGGTCCATCAATGCCTTTCACATAGCATATAGAGTTTCCTTTCTGCGGAGACTCAAGAAAATGTGGTCTCGAAGTCCCTCACGAATAATCCGCCTCACCTTTGCCACACACTTCTTCCATTCAACCATATCATTAGCATCCGATGCTGGAGGCTTAATGTTAGGTCCCTATACTACTAGTGTAACCCCTTATTATTATTAGTGAAAATCCCTTATTGTATTATTTCCCCCCTTATAGTCCCCATGTTGTTATTATTATCCCCCATAGAAGCCCACTATTATTATTATTGTGCCCCTACAATATTATTGTTATGTAGGCTCTGATTGTATTGGGACCCCTTAGAATCCTATGTGTAGAAAGGAGGCCTTGTCATTTGTATCATCTAAGAATTGTTCATTTGTGTAATGTAAAGGAGGTTCCCCCCTCGAAGAGGCTGATTTTGAAGTCATTGATCTATATTTTCTATCTTTTTGTGAGTTGGTTTCATAACATTGGGTATTAGAGCTTTGGATTCTAGGGTTTCGCTACTCCAAATAGGTCATCGTGGAATTTTTAGTATAAATTTTTCTCTACGAAGTTTTAGAAGCTAAAGGAAACCCATTTGATCTGAAATCGTTTCGAACTATGGGTGAGAATTTCAAATCTTGTCTCGCTATATTTTCGGAGATATGATCTGAGGAAATTAGGGTTTTGCGAGCTCCATTATTCCATCTCAAACAGGTCATCGTGGAATTTTCACTATAAATTTTTTTCTACAAAGGTTCAATCTCTGAAATTAAAACCCATTTGAGCCAAAATCTTGGTGAAGCTGGAGCCCAAATTTCAGATCTTTTTTCACTATATGTTTAGAGATATGGTCCAAGACATTTAGGGTTTTTGCAGGCTCCCGAATTACATCCCAAACAGGTGACCTTGGGAAAATCATCATAACTTTATCTTTGAGCACCAGATTGAAATTTAGTAAGACATTACGAAAGAGAACAAACTTTAATTTTATGTGTATTGTTTTTAGGTATGAAGGTCAAAACAGTGACACGTGGTACTTCGTACAAGTTCGCTCCACTGAAAAAGTATATAATTAGATCATCTTGGGAGATTGGGCATAACTCCTTCTTGGAGAATCCAATTTCGATCAGAATGGTGGCATTGGAAAGAGGATACAGAGGGCTATGATAAATCAACATTTCTGACCTTGGAGATTTCAAATTTCAGAGATACAACAGATTCAAGATCGAGCTTCTAAAAGCAACAAAAAGAATGCCTCGAATCAAGAAAATAGAAACACCTAGTAAGCAAAATTAGAGGGATGATTTAAAGAATGTGATCAAAGATATGATCAATAAGGTAAATGGTATAGAAGAAAAATTGAATGGTAACCTGGAATATTTGAAGAAAGACATGGAAGGTTTGAAGGAAGGTGGGACAAATTCACTACAAGAAAGGCTTCCTAATGTCGATAAGGTAGTAGAGGAAGCTCATGATGAGAACAAAAGAGTTATTAATCATGATTTCATAGACTCTAATGTTGGATTGAAGACCCACCATATTCCAAATATAGATATGAGGAAATTTGATGGCAAGGATTCGGTAACTTGGATACTACAAATGGAGCAATATTTTGATCTACATGATGTGCAACCGACACAAAAGGTATGTATTGCATCTTTATATTTCGAACCAAATCAGTTTGTATGCTATAGAGGGATTTTTTTTCTTGTAAGCAACTTGTCACCTGGTCAATTTTCACGGAGGAAAGGATAGCACATTATGAGGATACAAAGAGAAACACCTTCTTTAGCCAATTGATAAATCTCAAACAAAAGGGTTTAATGGCAGAGCACATTGAGGACTTCTAAAAATTGAATATAAGGGTAAATGATATTCCAGAGAAGCATAGGATTGAAATCTTCATAGGGATTTTAAATGATAACATCCAACTTGAGGTTCACCTTTGGGAATCTGATTCATTGGATAAGGAATACAGGTTGGCAAGAAAAATTGAAAGCAAAATTATGGCAACAAGGAAGCCTACCACTCATAAATATAAAGATGGAAGTGTTGCTTCTCCTAGCCTTTCACCACCTACAAGGTTGACACCAAAACAATTGGAAGAAAATATATCAAAAGGGCTTTGTTACAATTGTGACAAAAAATACACTAAATATCACAAGTGTGTTGAAAATAAATTTATTTACATAGATGGGGAAGAGGAGCAAGAAAATGAACAAAAAGTCAAAAGAAGAGGATATACACCAAGAACCAATCCCAGAGAAAGAAGAAATGAATCTGACCATATCTTGTAATGCATTGATAGGAATTACCACTCCTCAAACTCTCAAGATAGAAGAACATATAAAGAAGAAAAAGGTAATAGTGTTGATTGATTCAGGTGGTACTCATAATTTTATTCATTATAATATAACCAAGGAATTGGATTACTTCCTATATCGAGCACCAGAGTGTCAAGTAATGGTTGCAAATGGACGAACCATAAATTGCTCTGGAAAGTGCCATAATATCAATCTATCCATGGGAGAATATGTCTTGAATAGTCCAATGCTTTCCATTCCAATGGATGGTGCAGATGTTGTACTAGGAGTCCAATGGCTACAATCTTTGGGTACGATAGCTTTTAATTTTCAAGAACTTTTCTTGAAATTTTATTGGGAAGGAAAGGAAGTTGAATTAATGGGTATTGCGAGGAAATCAGGAAAGATAATCAACTCTAACAACATGACAAATCTTCTAAAGAAATAAAAAGGGGGTGTAATTGTATAATTATGTTCACTAGAGGTTCCCACATCAAAATCATCTATTTCTCCAGATCGCCAAAACGTTTTGGACAACCATTCTAAATAATTTGAGACTCCCAAAGGCCTCCCACCTATTTTTGATCATGATTATGCTATTCATTTGATTCTAGGAAGTGTTCCCCCAAACATCACGTCTTACAGATATCCATATGCCCAAAAGAGTGAAATTGAACATATGGTTGCAGAAATGCTAGAGGTTGGTATGATTCAACCTAGTCAAAGTTGTTTCTCTGCTCCAGTGGTATTGGTACACAACAAGGATAGATCATGGCACATGTGTTTGGATTATAGGGATCTCAATAAGCTTACTATTAAATATAAATTTCCAATTCCTCTCGTTGATGAATTATTGGATGAATTACATGGAGCAATTTACTTCACCAAGTTGGATCTTTGTTCAGGACATCATCAAATCAAAATGAAGACTGAATACATTCTAAAAAAAACATTTGGAACTCATGAGGGTCATTATGACTTTTTGGTCATGCCTTTTGCCTTACCAATGCACCTTCTACATTTCAAGGTATGATTGATTCCATTTTCAAACCCTTCCCTAGAAAATTTGTGTTAGTATTTTTTGATGATATAATAATCTACATAAAGTCTTGGAAGGATCATGTTCAACATGTTGACATCGTGCTAAAACTATTGGAGGAGAAAAAATTATATGCAAAAAGCTCCAAATGTTTCTTTGGAGTACAAGAGGTGGAATATTTGGGTACTCAGTTAGCTCATAGATCATCTTATCATCCTCAATCTAATGGGAAAACTGAGATAGTGAACCAATGTTTGGAAGGATATCTTCGTTGCTTTGTTTATGATAAACAGACACAATGGGTCAAGTGGTTGCCTCTGGCTCAATGGTGGTATAACACTTCCTTCCATACTGCAACTAAAATGACCGCATTTATGGAAATTTATGGATATCATCCACCATCCATCACATCATCTTTAAAAGAAAATTCTAAGGAGATCACATCGAGCATCATCAACAAGTTCTCAAACTCTTAAATGATAACCTCACTTTGGCGTAGAATAGAATGAAACAACAGGCATATCAACAACGCAACAGAATAAGTTTTGATGTAGGTGAGTGGGTATTTCTACGACTACAACTATACAAACAAATGTCCCTCAAGCAAGCTAAGAAGGATAATAAATTATCACCAAAGTATTATGGTCCGTACAAGGTTTTAGAAAATATTGGTATGATGGCATACAAATTAGAGCTTCTTGCATCTTCCCGAGTGCACCTAGTTTTCCATGTTTCATGCTTAAATAAGATTATAGGTGAGAGGATCCCAGTTCAAACAATATTATTTCTACGCCTACAACTATACAAACAAATGTCCCTCAAGCAAGCTAAGAAGGATAATAAATTATCACCAAAGTATTATGGTCCGTACAAGGTTTTAGAAAAGATTGGTACAATGGCATACAAATTGGAGCTTCATGCATCTTCCCGAGTGCACCTAGTTTTCCATGTTTCATGCTTAAATAAGCGTATAGGTGAGAGGATCCCAGTTCAAACAATATTTCCAGAAATTGATGGGGAAGGAAAAATCATATTGGAATAGGAAGTAGTCACAAAAACAAGAAATTGACAACTACAAAATCGATCAATTTTAGAGTATCTCATCAAGTAGAAGAACTTACCCACTGAAGATTCCATATGGGAGGATGACAATTTTATACAGAAGCATCCATAACTACTCAAGCATTGAGGACAACACTTTTTGAAGGAGAGGGGCATGTTAGGTGCCAATACTATTAGTGTAACCCCTTATTATTATTAGTGCAACCCCCTTATTGTATTATTGTGCCCATATAGACCCCACGTTGTTATTATTATGCCCCATAGAAGCCCACTATTGTTATTGTTGTGCTCCTACAATATTATTGTTATGTAGGCTCTAATTGTATTGGGACCCCTTAGACTCCTATATATACAAAGGAGGTCTTCTCATTTGTATCATCCAAGATTTTTTCATTTGTGTAATGTAAAGGACGTTGCCCCTCGAAGAGGTTGATTTTGAAGCTGTTGATTTATATTCTCCATCTTTTTGTGAGCTGGTTTCATAACACTTAGGAATGTATTGATTAATGAATTCCTTGAGGCTATTTTCTTCCAACGCTTCTTCCATCATGTCCTTCCAGGCTATGTAATTTGAGCTGCCTTCCAAGGCACACTCAAGTCTTAAATCGTAGAAAGACATTTTGTGATCGTGAAGTATGAGTTACAAATTTGAATTTCACCTGTAACCCCAAACTTGAAATCTCCTCTAGTATACTATCTTTAGCTCTGATACCATGTAGATTTTTCTGTAGATTCAACAACTCATGTAATTTTATAAAACACGAGACAAGAATCTACTCTACTATCAATAGCAGAAACCAATAATGATCGATGAAAACAATAATAAGAAAGATGAAGAATATCAATCAAACATAACACAATGTTTCTATGGGGAAAGAAACTGCTTAAAACCCCAACTATCTATATTGCATTAATTAGAAATCCAAGAAGAAAATACAATGCTTGTTCTCACTAGAACAATCCCCGCACAAGTATAATGAACACTCTTCCTCACAAGCCCACTCTAGCCAACACTTAGCCAATTATGCTGCCTGCCAATCCCCTATTTCCTTGCGCAATTCCTAAGAGGATCAACCCATATTTAATTGGGAAGTAATTCTTCAAAAACTGAGCAATTCAAAATTAGGTCCATAACTGATTGCATGCATGATCTATGCACCTCGGAAAATCATACAATTGATAGTACACTATCCCTACTCTCTAGAATCAATTGGGCCTTTCTTTGAATTGACATGCATGTGTTTCTCTTGAGTGAATATCCAGTTATTTGGAGTAGCACAAAGGATGCACCAGTGCACCAACTCACTACTAGACCTCTACTAGTTCATCCAACTGTTAGAACTAGTTTAACTGACCATAACTTAGTGAAACTGAGTTATCTAATTACAACTCAAATAAAATCATCCTAGACCCCTAAAATTTAGGGATCACACATACATGACTACAAAAAGGATTCCAACTCGAAATTCCTAAGTTAATTGAGTCAATTAAACTTAATTAACTATTTACAAGTTGCTATGAGATTAAAATTTGATTTTAATTCACAATTTAATTCAAGGACAAATTAAATTGGAATTTCTTATTTCCATTTGTCAACATATACACCTCCGATCATCATGAGTAAGTTGAGGTTTGAACTTATGAGTTCGTAAAAAGAGGAGGGTGTCATCATACCAACCATCATCCAGTGATATTAAGAACATACGTTCATCAGGGAAATCATCATTAACGGGGGATCATTGGGTCTTTGTTGGGATATCAGTGATGAAATTGGTGAGGATAAGGGACTTTTTTCTCTTGGGGGAGGAAAATTAAACATTGAATTCCTACAGAATAACGACCCATCGAGCATATTTGTGGTTCATCATACGACAAGTGAGAAAGTATCACATAGGGTTGATATTTTCTATTACGGTGGTGGTTCGTAAGATTATTTAATGTTGAAGCTTCTGTACTAAGTGGTCGAGGGCTAAGGTTGTTATTTTGGCTGGCTCATACTTCAATGTAGGTTTGTAGTAGATTAAAAGCTCTCTATTATCTGGTCCTTCTTGGACTAGCACCCCAACAATGGCTACTTTAGATGATGAGTGCTTGCTATGGTTAGGAGGGCTAATCAAAGGTTCCTGAGACAATGTGTCTTTTATGGATTCAAATGAATCTTATGCCTCATGGTTCCAGTGGAAAGGGATATCCTAACGAAGCAGGTGCAAGAAGCCTTGTACACAGGTGGCGTAGTTCGAAACAAAGCGGCGTAAGAAGTTTGCCTTACCCAGCAAGATTTGGAGTTGCTTTAAAGGTTTTGGAGGTGAATTTTCCTTAATGGCTTAGACTTTGAGTGGGTTGACTCTAATACCTTGTTGGGAAACAATGAATCTTAGTAGTCGTCTTGCGTTAACGCAGAAGACACACTTGAGAGGGTTCAAGCGTAGGTTATATTGTCGACATCATTGAAATACTAGGAGCAGGTTCTCTAAATGGTCATCATGCTTTTTGGATCGTATAATAAGGTCATCCAAATAGGTGAGAATGAGATGAGCTAGATAATGGAAGACATAATTCATGGCTTGTTGGAAGGTGGCCCCAAAATTTTTAAGGCCAAAGGGAATCACTCGATATGAAAATGTGCCCCATGGGGTTATGAAGGCCATTTTATACTGATCAATGTCGTGAATTTGAATATACCCATAGAACCTGTCCATGAAGGATAGGGCCTCATGCCCTGCACAAGCATTGATAACTTGATTGATGAAAGGCGTAGGGTAATTTTCCTTAGGACATTCTTTATTCAGATCTCGAAAATCAGTAAAAACTTGTTTAGTGCCCTATTTTTTCATGATGGGTATAGAGTTAGAAACCCAAGATGTGTAAGAGATGGGATAGATGAAACCAACTTTTTGGATTTTCTTAATTTCATGCTTGATCGCTTCTCCCTTAGAGGGGTATAATTGGTGTTGTTTCTGCCTAACAAGATGGGCATCAAGCTAGGTGTCAATATGGTGTTCCAAAATCGTGGGACTGATGCCTGGAATTTCAGAGTAAGCCCATGCAAAGATATCCCTATATTCTTGGAACAGGGTAGTGTATGAGGCCACCTCATTCTGGGAGCAAGATACCCCTAGTGATATCTCTTCAACTATGCTAGGTTTGTTTGAAATATTGACCTTAATGGTAGGTGAAATATTTTCCATGTTCCCTTCCTCAAATGCATTTGATGTCCATATGGTATTCTTAAACCAATGTACCTATCCTAAATGAAAGAAATATTTTGATGCTATGGTGCAAATATGAAGGCTAGGTGCATCAATAGGTACAAATGCTTTTTCAGGTAGAGAGTGCGAGCGATGGTGCATGGTGTCCCATGGACATTCAATTTTTGTCATGGCTTATAGAATATCTTTGTATGAATGAAAGATATCATCTAGCATTGAATTAGGTTGTGCCAGGCCTTGAGGGGTGGGTTTAGACCTAGTTGTGTTGGTCAAAAAACAAGAATAAGATTTAGTGGTTGATGCTGTAGAACCTAGTGAAGTTTAAACTGTGTAGATAAAATGGGGTTCACCATCGGTGATGGTACCATCGGTGTGGTGGGTTTAGCAGTCTCGACACCAAAAAATGATGAGAAGACAACACAAATCATGGCTCCTACAGACAGAGAAATAAATCGTATGTGATGATGCATGTCATTAACATTAGGTGGTGGTAGAATTTCCATAATGGCAAGTTGACAATGAAGGGGAGCAAGTTCTTGTACCCTGGGCGGTGTCTGAGGGGAAAAATTTACTTCCTCATGAGGATTTGACGCTGAATCATAAGCTGTTGAAATTTTTGTAACATATGATGTGTCTCGACACTGTTAGAGATACTAGTGCAAATACTGCATATAGGATTAGGACTAACACTAAAAATGGTGTGACCGTAAATATCGTCCATAGTGAAAAATGATTATGCTTGATTGGTGTCATGAGGTGGGGAAATCTTGGGAGCCGAAAACCTCTAGATCTTACTATTAGCATGAGGTGACTTCCTAGAGTGGGTTGGTCTCATTGATGCTCTTGCTTCTCTAAAACATGGAAGGTACTGACAATCCCCTGTATGATTTGCTTGAGAGAAAATGTGACAATAACAATGTACGAGTCTCTCTTGGCTTGAGAGATGGATTTGTGGGATATGTATTAACAAGTGAAGGATGTCTCTTATCTTTCCCAATTCCTAGCATTGATTTACCAGGTGGTTAGGTCCATCGCATAGGGCACATATGAGGGTTGATCGTTTTGTCCAGGTGACTTGAGATCGTTTAGTATTTTCACTTGATCTAGGCTGATGATGGTGAGGGGAGATTTACTAATGGGGGCCTAGATGAACTGATGATGACCTTTTTCCTTTAAAAACACAACAGATGGACCTAGATGCTTCATTCCCTTGTGGTGTGGTGTGATCCGATGATTCAGTATCCAATCTGACTAAATCAGGATTCTCAATGATGAATCGCCACATGAATCCCAACATAGAGTGGAATGAGGAAAGACAAGGTCAGTGTAGCACATGATGATTTCTTGCAAAAATATGGCAAGTGTGATGTATATGCCTGGGTCTGCTGCTTTGGGAAATGTAGGTAACTGGATACAATAAGTTGAATTCTCGTAATTCAGGACATTGGTTTATCAAATGATCTGATTTTTCGCATAAAGCGCACGTAGAGGTATGTTGGGGTGTCACTGATTTTGGTTGCCTTCGAGCATGTCAGGAGGTTGAGGGACCAAAAGAGGGGTAGGATTAAGAAGCTTCTTCCCTCATGACATAAAAAATGGTTTTAGACCCACCATTTGCTGGTAGTTATGGGGTACTGGTTTGGGTGAGTGCACCTAACATATCTCAATATCGAGAGATTTTGGGGAAATGACGAGTGTAATGCCCATATTCCATGCATATGACACATGCATGGCTGGTGTGCAATGCCTTATAATGCATGAGCGTGCTCTTTTCTCCAATAGGGGGAGGAGGGTTCACTAGCACTTTTGGGGCATGCAAAAGAGATTTGAGCTCATCTAACTCAGGGTACATATTGATGGGGTTCCCTACTACTTCACACAAAGCATAGGGTGGAGCTACCCTATGGGAGCGAGAATTTAAAGCTTCTACCTTCTTTCCTATCCCTTTTCTTGGCACCAACTAGTGTCGATGCAAGTGCTACTTGTTGCAGGGTGTTATCCTGAGGAGGTATAGGAATGGCATCTATTGCAGTGACACCTAAACTTGCTACCATGGCCTGAGGGGCGAGATGCTAGACTAGTATCTCCAAAGACATATTGGGCAATGAGAGTGTTGCAATGAATTGGTATGAGACAAAACCAAGTGGGGGGAATAAGAAGGGTGTTTGGGTGATAGCATATGGTAAGAAAGAAGCATCACGAACAACATTATTATTGGTATCTGACACTGGTTCTTGATCTTGAGGGGTGTTTGATGAACTCATCATGCACACCGATGCTCTTTTGGCTAGAGAAATATCCACTATTACAGGTGGGTCTCCTGGGAATGTCCCTAGTAGTTTTGATGGCTTAAATTGGCCAGGGCCAAATTCAGTGTAAGTGGTAACCAATTCGAGAGAAGATGTGATGAAAGGTAGCACACCATCAAGTGGAATTAATGTCTTCTTCTCATAATATGTGAGTTGGTATATTGTAATAATTCTCCCGTCATGGGGGAACATCATTATCCATAATACGTAATATGCAACTGCTAACATTTTGTACATATAAATTCGACCCAACAAGATATTGTAATACAACTGTGCATCCAATAATTCGATGTCTATTAGCACAATTTTTTCCGGCTAGTTGTATTAGAATGCCTTGTTATAGGCCTATGGGAAAGAAGGGTGCCCATCATACACTTTGAGAGTGATGTTAGAAGGTTTGAGTTTGGGGGATACAAGTTTTTTCCAAATTGATTTGGACATTATACATGTGGATGCCCCTTTGTCGATTATGCAAAGATGGATGGTGATATTCTGGATTGAGACTGGGATTTTGAAAGAAACAATTGATGGTAGACATGGGGTGGCTTTATTTAGGTCAAATACCATTAGGCGAGAATCGACATGATCGATTTCTCCTAAGGAAAAAGGTAAGGCTTTCCATTAGGTAGGGCATGATTGCAAAAATTCCAATACTGACATAGCTGAAGGTATTTGGGCTAAGTCATGGACTATGTTGTAGTTCTGAGTAGCCTTTGAGTTCTATCCTACTCACCATAAAGGACCTTTAACCATATTTTTGATGGGCTCCATGGACTATCGAGAGATTGTTAAAGATGTTGTAGGTGCTATAGTAGTCAAGGTGGAAGGGTTGGTTTTTGGTGGAGTTTCATACTCTTGGTTGCATGTCTGGACTTTGTAGGATAACATCTTCTCCTGCCATGTAAATTTCAAGTTTGAGAAACTTTTGGAACTTCCTCTAGAAGGGTTTTAGGAGTGTTCCTTCTGGGTATTTACCACTCCTTGGTGGGGGAAGGGATGTTGCATTACTGTAATTTGTTGGTTCCCACCCCCTTACCCCCCCATTGTCTTTCATCCTTTTTAGCTAAGGGAGTTGAGGAAAATGACAGGTGTAATGACCATACACACCACAAATGGCACAAGCATGGTTAGTTCGTAGACTCGTATTCTTGTTTTTCCTTTGTGGGTGGTTATTGGTTGATCCCTAATTTGGGTTTCGGCTGGGGTTACCCCCAGCCAGTGCCCGTAGAGGTTATTGTTGATTTACCCCTTGGTTAGGCTCTCCTTTTGGCTTGCTCTTTGGTTTTTTCTTAGCAACATTAGGTGGGTTAGTTGAGTTTAGGTTTTCCCTCGATTATTGTTGTTAAGTGAGAGAAGGTTGCACGAGATTAACCCTTGCATTAACTTGTGTTGGTGGGTTTTTCTATTAAAGTGTGGGGAAAGAGAAATATTGGTTCCCTTGTCTGTGACTCACATATGATTTTTGGGAAGTAGGAATTGGTTCCATGTTCCCAGGGGTGTATCGGTCACCTTGTGTGGGAAGGTATTGGCCACCCTGCGCAGGTTGGTATTGGTTAACCTACATAGCAGGATTCTACATAAGCGTAGATTGTCCAGGGTAATATGATGTGTGGTGTGGTGGTGTTGTGGCACCAAATGGTTGGCCATCGTAATTGTATCCAGGGTACAAGAAAGTGTTACTAGGGTGATTTAGGGCTATGGTCCCAATCAACCCATTGACAACATTGGATGCGACCGGTGTCTCTTTATAAGTCTGTAGGCATGGGGTGTCTCAGAGAACATGGTAGAGATATCCAGACTGGGTGTATATAGGTTCTAATTGTTGATCTTTGTTAATGGCTTCTTCCTCTTTATGTGGGGATGCATTTTCCATGTCTTTTGAAATTTATGATATGAGAGATCTCAAAAACAGGTTGAGGAGGACATTGTCTTGAAGCTTTGCTTTACACAAGCTATGCTGTTTTCACCCTTCATGGATATGATTCGATATGTGTGTAATAGGTGTTTTTTTGAAATGGGTGAGAATTGCCAGGCCCAAGTCATGACAAACCAGGCGCTAGAAGAATGTGAGGAATGTTGTATCTAGGGAGCTACAACTTCCATGTGACACAAAAGGTTGGTCAATATACCATTTCGTTGTTGGCCCTATAAGGGTGCGTTGAAATAGTCGTAATCAAATAGTATCATTTGTGATACTATTGGATGAACAACATATGTGAAAAGTCATGACATGGTTTCTTGGGTCTTCTCCCTACTTCCTTCGAATTTTGGAATGTATGAAGGGAGCTTGGAGTGCATGGCTAGATAGTTCTAGTCATGTGGAATTAGGTCATTGGTTAGCTTACTCAAATCCGGAATGTTTATAGAATCTAAGAACAAGACTTGCGAGGTTTACGCCATTGCGAAACAATTCTGGAAAACTATATGAATGGGGGTTCCCTAATGAGGGTGGTTACCTTGGTGAGGGACGTGTGGAATCCCTGGAGGGGAGTTGTGGGGGCTCCCCTGAGGGGTAGTGTATGGGGTACCTTTATAAGGAGGAGTTCCAATAAAAGTTACACCGATAAAGGAAGATCCTATAATGGTAGTTGATTGGTGTCTTGTGCATCTAAATGGCGAGAGACTTGACACTCCTCCTGGTAATGGAGGAATATTTAGAAAACGTTTAGAGTGACAGGGATCCATGGGGTCCCCTATGGTGTCAAGTATATTGTGTGATACTTTGTGTGATTGAGGGAATATGATGATTCTCAAAGTAGCTTTATCACATACATAAAACAAAGTTAAAATAAAATGATTACTTTCCCCTTAACTTTTAGATTATGTGATAAATAAAAAAAAAAAATGGTTTTCATTTGTTTTTTGTATGATAAAAGATCCTATGATGACCTATTCATCCTTTCCACTCTCAAATTAAATGGGCCTTGCGAAGATATCCTCTGATGGGTACTAGGGCAATGTCCCGAAAGAACTAGCGATGCCTTCCAGCAGATGAAGAATCGACCAAGGTAATGATGAGGCTCTGGTGTTGCCCATACCTCCACCTATAGGGATGGATGCCCTATATTTTTTCCACTAAAGCACCTTCATCCCATGTGATAATTCGAGTCTTTAGCTTCTTGGTAGTCAGCTACTAGTACCGAGCACTAGACGGGTCGAGTAGCCCCAAATAGTACCGCATGCACTAGAGCTAAGTTGAACCCCCTTTGAATCGGGTCTCTGCCATGCTCGGGTATTCTTTTCCATGGTATGATTGAAGGATTTAATCTCCCTAAAAAATCAACTTCTATGTCTCAAATATGTAACATTACCATGGTGGGTTATAGGATTCCTACCCCCAATGGTCCTAACCTGAACCATAAATTATGTGGTGGCCCCTATGAGGAATTTATTTGGTTCAAGTTATGATTGATGTTAAGGGTCTTAGTTTTATTTAGGGCATGAGATGTAAGATAAAATAAGCTAAGTATCAAAAGCTCTGGAAACTGGATGCCCTCTAATACAAATCTTATAGAAGCTTAGCATGTGAAGTGTAATTGTGTGCAAGTGAGCATGTAAAGTATGAGAAGATATGGATATTCGGTGATCCGTTACAATGTCCTCCTAATTACACTAGATTTGAATTATTCCCTGCATGAAAATAAATGATATACTGATATTTGGGTCGCTTACTCTTTCTTATATTACACTATGTCTGACTAAAGGGAGATGGAAAACACAAGTGTGTTAAGCAAGCTTTCATATGCTAACCCAGGTTCACCTAAAAGACGCAAGGGAAGTAGAGATTACTTACTTTATGCAATTACACTTGGTCCTAGTCCCAAAAATAATGAAATGAAAAAATGTTGTGGTTAGTAACAATATTTGTGGATGATAGGCCACTTACTCCTTTACTAATTAAGCTATGTGATTTACAAAACTAGCAAAATAGATTGAAAAACATGTGTGGAATTTGGCTACTTACTTTCCCCCCTAATTAAGATATATGAGAATTCTACATAAAAATAAAGATAAATCTAATTACCCAAATAATTGTGATTAGTAGAGAAATTAAGTAAGCTAAATTGACTAGTTTTTTTTTTTTTTT
>APFE030859724.1:40040-97012 GCA_000404065.3 Pinus taeda
TCATAATTGACCACCAACCACATTGACTACCTGATGGAGTTTCTGGTGCAATTTGCCTGCTTCAGTGAATAAATCTGATCTTCTCAGGTGCTCTGCTGTCCTTCTCGGTTGGCTAGAGTGTCGTATGGAATGGAGTCCCATAATTGTTAAATAAATTTGCTTAATCGAGCTTTGTGCTTTTCCTTCTCGGCCCTACCGCCTCTTGAATGTGGTTGTTGAGGAACTACTGCAATTAGTACCAAAGACTGGTTATCTTTGTCCTTCAGGAGCGCGGAACGATCAAAGGTCGCGTACTGCATGGCAGGTGGACGAACTAGATGGAGGAACAATATTGGCTGTTGAATGGAGCAGATGGACAATGGGTATGGCTTGGTGGGGAGTACTAGGAGATATGGAAGTGGAATGAATGTAGGCCATTGGATCTCGGGTGGACAGATCCAACGGTCATCTAGCTTCGAAGATGAGCGGGTGATACCGAGTGGGAGAATGGGTGTGAGTGGTAAGTGGTATTGCTCGCACCGCTATTGGGGTTTGGGTGGTAAATGTACAACGGCATGCGATACCACTCGGAGGGTGACACATGGCAGCGGAAACCGCTCTTGATCGCGTGTTAACGGGTTGTCACTTCGCGGGCGTGGGAAGAATGAATGTCATCCGATCGTGGCGGAGATGATCAGACGGTGGGAAACAAACGGGCAGATCATTCATTGAATGTGGCGGGGAACCGTTGGATCGAGATGCGACGATTGACGCCAATGATTTAAAGGTGACTGTGGGTTACAAAGGTGCAGGGTCATGTGGTGGCAGTGCTATGGGGCTTTAAACTTAGCACTTTGGGGCTTGAGGAAACAGGGGCTTATGCCGAGTTTTGGAGGAAAAGCAGAGATAGTGGGGTTAAGGGAGAGTAAGTGGAATGAAGGAGAAGAAGGAAGATGACTACTACGAACTCTCTTTTGAGCATAAACACATGGCCAAGCTTGTATTTGGCCCTCCAAATGTCAAGATATGTAGCAGAGCTAACACTGGCTCCTTCTGGGGATGAGATCATCCTTGTGAGGTCTCAAGAACTGCAGATCATTGCCTTTCCTGTCATACCAGATGAGAAAAATTTCCTAGTCTTCCATTGGGCATGGAGTCTGATTAAGCTTACACTAAAAATAATAAAACAACACATTTACAACTGTAAGGCGTAAAGACCTTAAACAACATAATTTTCAAAACTGCCCATTTACTGGGCCATCAAAATTGTTTCTCCTTCTCTTAGTCAATATGCCTATCAGCCGGTTCATCAAAGACTTGTAAAATCAGATTTATTTGATCGTCTACCTCAAAAAGTTTAGGACATTTGACTTTATTAGGTAGAGATGGTTTATATTTCACGCCCTCTTTGTATGATGTCATCCTTGGATGTTATTCATTGAAGCTTTTGTACACCCGTTGAATAATAAGGGTTGCTGTGTACTCGATTGTTTCCTTTGTGGCCTACATAATTAATATAAATGGTGAATCAATGCATTCTTGTGTGGGGGACACAAAGACTTCACCTGCTCCTGCAACTTTCTTAGAACAAGCCCCATCCGAGGAAGTGTCCCAAATATGTGCACCTTCTTCCTCTGTGATCTGGCAAACTGCCCTTTCAAGCGGTGTGGAGGCCAATTGGGTAGGCTTCAGAATATCAAGCTTGATATTATCCATATCAGCCTTGGGCATTGAGTTATGGTTGGCCTCAGCACCTAGGGAGAAATCATGAGGGATTGTCTCTTGAACAGACAGAGAAACATAAGATGACGGGGAACTAACTTCACCTTTTTTAATCACTGGCCTGGGGATAACAGTAGGTTGGTCAATTTGCAGATTTGCATAGTCATGGGAAGCTAGGCTGACTTTAGGCTTAGGCTCTTCAAGGATAGATTTCTTGAAGGACTCAATCTCCACTAGTCCAATGAGAGGCATGTGTATTCTTGGCTTCTGAATTTTTGATTGAAAAATTAAAGAAGAAGGGTACCCTTAAAGGCCTCTTACCTCTATGGCTGGAACTTTGAGGATGACGGGAACTGCTGCTAGTTGCTTCTACTTATAAGCTTGTTGCTCTGCAGATGTAACAAAATTATGAGCAAGGCCTTTGGATAATGACTTCTCATAGGCAGCCTTGGTTAAGAAAGGGGCACTGCCCTTGTGTTCCATACCATGGACCTCATCATCTTCTTCAAACTGCTCTTCTTCCATGACTATATTTTGAAAAAGGGTCTTCACCCTTTGGTCTTCATTGGCATCTTTTTTTCTTCGCAAAATCTGCAACTGCTCCTTTGCTCCTTTATATGGATTTGAATTTGGATTTGCACAGGAATAAGGAGCTTGTACTTCCCCTGAATGCTGCTCCACCCTTAATTTGGAAACTTCAGAGGCTAATGACTCTATCATCCTAGCCATTTTTATCAATCTTGAGATCTGAGGATGATGAGGACTCCCCCCTCTGTCTTCCTCTATCAGCATTACCTTTGAGCTTGTCTGCAGCCATGATATTTGATTCTACTTCCAAGGTTTCATCTTGCATGTCAGCCAAAGAAGCACATCTTCTCTCCCTCAATAGTAAGCAGAAGCATGAATCAAAGGCATTAGCATAAGTGAGCTTAGCAGAGGTAAGGGTGGGTTTCACTTCAGCTGGTATTCTGCTATACATGCGGTTAAATCTCTTATTGAAATCAAACAACAACTCACCATTTTCCCTCTGTAAGTTCCCAAACTCAGTATGGTAATAGAGCAGGTCTTTTTTATCTCCCCAATGCTTCAAAAATACATCATATAATGCTTCAATGTCTGCTATGGACCTAGGGGCCAATTCTCTAAACCATTTTCTAGCTTCACCATCAAGGCTCTGGACAAACACTCTCATCCACACATCATCTTCACTGATATATAGGTTATTAGCATAACTATAAAAAGATTCAAGGTGTTCTTCAGCTGTTACTCCCTCTGTACCAGTGAACTTAGGAATGTATTTCTGATATTCTCTTGTAGGCATGGCATTTAAAGGGACAGGCAAGACCAAGGGTCCATACCTAGCAACAATGATCTTTTCCATCTTCGTGGGAGCTTGTTGGCCTGCCATGGCTGGGGTAGGTGGAAGGATACTGGCAGATTGAATGGTAGGAAACAATGAAATAGATGACAGAAACAAAGGAATATGATGGACTGTATGGGAAGCCTTCTTTGGACTGAGATCCAAAGGGGAACTAAATGAACAAGGAGCTTTATGAATCTCTGAGGGTAGTTCTTCACTAACAATGTTAGGCTCTATATCTTCAAAATGTACATTCTCAGCTATAATCTTCTCCTACAAAGATACATAAGATTTCTTAGGCTTACCTGATCCTGATGCTCCTTTCTGTGATGTTTTCTTATGCTTAACGATCTTCTTAGGGTCAGGCACTGGGTCAGCTGGCGATTTCTGAGGATTTCTCCGAGTATGCCTCACAAACTGAGCCAAAACTGCAATGTGGAGTCGCCACTAAGTTAATCCTCCAGTAGAGTCACCAGATAGATGATTTCAACCAGAAACGTGTCCAGACTTTGTCTATTATCAAAGTTGAAACTGTGTTGTTCTCCCAGGGAAGCTGAGATTCAATCTTCGATCCCCAGCAACGGTGCCAATTAATGTTATCACCCCAAGAAACTCTCCTATTTTGTAGCTCAAAGATGCTCAGGAACATTACAAACTCAACTAAATGTTGGAAATGGATGAGTGGAAGGAATGATGCTTGTTCAAGCCAGATAACCAATCCTACTTTGCTTGACTCCAGACATGCGTGAACACCCCCAGACTACAAGGCTTTAGACCACCAATTACTCACAGTTTAAGGATTGGGTGAATATGGAGAATACTGACCACACCAGCAGATGCACAAGACCTTCTAATGGCCAGTTGCAACCAGTAAAGAGGTCTGCAGATCTAACTCCCTAATGCACATACATGATGACAGCTCTCTGGCATTAAGCGAAAAGAAACCTGAATAACACTTTCACTGATACATACAAGATTCTAACACAGAGGTAGGATGATAGCTCCTCTAATGCTAAACATCAAGAGTTCAGGAAAACTGTATAATAGGCACAACCTAGAACAAAATAGGAATGGAAAGTGAGCAACTAACAACAAAAGAAGCTCGTATTCGCTGAAAATGAAGATGAGACGCTGCAAGTATGAAAGTAGTTACAGTCTCCAGAAGTTGAACTTTACATCAAAACAACAACCATCAACCTTCATTTCATCTGGTTTCTGGGTATATATAGAGTTCATTACAAAGGAACTCGGACATTCTAGGTATGGAGGGGTCATAATTGACCACCAACTGCTTTGACTACCTGATGGATTTTCTAGTGCAATTTCCCTGCTTCAGTGAATAAATATGATCTTCTTAGGTGCTCTGCTATCCTTCTCGAGTGGTTGGAGTGTCGTATGGAATGGAGTCCCATAACTGTTAAATACATTTGCTTGATCGAGCTTTGTCCTTTTCCTTCTTGGCCCTACTGCCTCTTGAATGTGGTTGTTGAGGAACTACTGCAATTAGTACTGAAGACTGGTTATCTTCGTCCTTCGGGAGAACGAAACGATCAAAGGTTGTGTACTGCATGGCAGGTGGATGAAATGGACGGAGGAACAAGATTGGCTGTCAGATGGAGTAGATGGATGGCGGGTATGGCTTGGCGGGGAGTACCAGGAGATATGGAAGTGGAATGAACGTAGGCCATTGGATCTCGAGCAGACAGATCCAATGGTCATCAGGCTTCAAAGATGATCAGGCGTTACCAAGCGGGAGAATGGGTTTGAGCGGTAAGTGGTATTGTTCGCACCGCCGTTGGGGGTTGGGCGGTAAATGTACAACGACGTTCGATACCACTCGGAGGGTGATGTGTGGCAGCGGAAACTGCTCTTGATTGCATGTTAATGGGCTGTCACTTCGTGGGCACGGGAAGAGTGAATGCCGTCTGATCGTGGCGGAGGTGATCGGACGGTGGGGAAACAAACAGGCAGGTCATTCATTGAATGCGACGGGGAACCGTTGGATCGGGATGCAACGATCGATGATGATGATCTAAAGGCGACTGTGGGTTATAGAGGTGCAAGGTCATGTGGTGGCAGTGCTATGGGGCTTTAAACTTAGCGCTTTGGGGCTTGAAGAAATAGGGGCTTATGCTGAGTTTTGGAGGAAAAGCAGAGATAGCGGAGTTAAGGGAGAGTAAGTGGAATGAAGGAGAAGAAGGAAGATGACTGCTACGAACTCTGTTTTGAGCATAAACACATGGCCAAGCTTGTATTTGGTCCTCCAAATGTCAAGATATGTAGCAGAGCTAACAGTTACAACTGGTTCTGAATGATGATGTAGTGTTCTGGGTTCAAATTTGTGCACTGGTTACAACGATTTGTCTATTCCAGTTGATTGGTTGAATTTGATTAAGTTTGAATGAATGGTTGATTTAGTTGTGGCAAAGGTTCAATTATTATTTGATTAAGTTTTTCAGTGATTGTTTTATGTCAGAGGTTTCAGTGATTGATTGATTCAGAGATTGATTATTGGGTTTCAGTTATATCAGAGATTGATGATTAAGTTTTAGTGATTGGTTGATGCAGATGTATTTGATGGATGTATTGTAGTGTTGATTGAATTTAAGCTTCAATGTTACTAATGGGTCCAGTGTGAAAATTTGATGAAATGTGGCCTACATATAGTGTTGCTGTGTACCAGGAGCATCTAGTGTGAAAATTTATGAAATGTGGTCCCTGGAGGATATTGAGGGTTGGAGCCTTCAGTGAGGAAGTCAAAGCTTCCTGCCAATAGTGGCTGGTGATTTGATCAGGGGGTTACAGCTCCCTTCCAGTAGCAGCTGGAGAACGCGTGAAGGTTGTAGCCTTATGTAGGTTGAAGCCTATGTACTAGTAAACATATCGACTATTACAAGAACTAAAGGGTTGTACCTCCCTTCCAGAAGAAGTTGGATAACGAGAGAAGGTTGTAGCGTTTTGCAGGTGGGTGCCTACATACTGGTATGAGTATGCACCAGTACAAGATTGTAAACAAATTTTCCTATTATTAAAAGAAGATAGAGATGACAACAACAAGTGGTTTTCACCCACATTGGGTTTCCACCTTAAATCTTGGTGTTCATGTGTGTCGCTTATGTGTGATGGTTTATTCTATTATTACTACACATGGTTACTATTTAATGTTTAATAAATTACTAATGCAATGATTAAAGATCAACATATGATGAATTAACTAAATCATAAGTTCACTAGATATACACTGGTTACCTTAAGAACAATTGCGTGCACATGCAAGTTCACTTCACTAAAGTAGCATATATAAATATGATTATGGAAATGAAAAAGTTTTTGATTTGTAAATACTAATTCACCCCCCCTCTTAGTATTATTTCCAACATTTGAGATGTCATTTCTTAGTGAGTTGTATTTCTTCTTGGGACTTTAGATATCTCATGAATACAAGGGCATATTTATCTATCAAACCAATTGTATCAAAGAAATTGTTGAAAAGGTTTCAGATGGAGGATTACAAACCAGTTAGCACCCCAATGGTGATTGGTTGCAAGTTGATCATAGATGACTTATCCAAGAATGTAGACCAAGGGATGTATAGATAAATGATTGGTAATCTCCTGTATGTGATAAATTCCAGTCTAGATCTGATGCAAGTAGCTGGATAGGTAACACGTTTCCATGCAACACCAAAATAATCCCATGTTGTTGTAGTGAAGAGAATCTTTTGATATCTCAAGGGAACAACAAATTTTGTCTTATGGTATCCAAAAGGGAATGATTTAATTACTAAAACTTATACAGATGCATGTTAGGCAAGGAGTGTTGATGATCGTAAAAGCACAAGTGGAGAAACCTTCTACTCAGGTGGTTGTCTTGTATCATGGTTGAGTAAGAAGCTTTCTTAAGTCTCCTTATCCACAACAAAAGCATAATACATAGTAACAACAACATGTTGTACCTAGGTCCTTTGGAAGAAACAAAAAATGTGAGATATTTAGGTGAATTTTAATGAGCCCATTTCGATGTTCTACAACAACACCAACACCATAAGCATCTCCAAGAATCCTAGCATGAACTAGAAAAAATACATTCCTATCACGTACCACTTTTTTCAAGAAAAGGTTGTAGAGAGGAACTTTAAAAGGGAATATATTGGGACCAAGGAGTAAATAACTGGCATTTTTACCAAACCTTTACCATGACAAACATTTGAGTATCTTCCATAGAAGCCTAGGATTCTTCAGGGCTCACATTGATATCCATTTGATCTAGCCTAGCAGATAGGGGGAACATAGGTAGGTTATAGGTACACAACAATAGGAAGCTTGTCAGGAGGAGTCACCCTTTGTGATTGATGTCAAAGGAGGAGATAAAATAGGTTAGGAAGATCATAGGAAACAAGTTAGGAAGATTAGAGGCATGGAGTCAAGGGGAGTTATGACCGTAAGGGGATTACATGTGTTTCCATAAATGAAAAGGGGGAGATTGTTGAAATGTGGTTGTCATTGATGTCAATCCATTAAGAACTAGAATATTACCCACCTTTGTTGACCAAAATTACATGGAAAATCATAGTTTTTCAAGTGTGGATCATATTTTTTGGATTCTCCTCGTCAGGCCAATTCTAGTGGTATATGGCATGCCACAAAATCCTTCTCGGTTTGAGAGATATCCTTGTTTGAAGATGAAGCCCCCAACTTGTGGGAAAAAACCCCAAAGGATGATGATGTGTTTGCTCTTCTTTGGTCAAGTCAAATGGTCAAGTAATTTGTCTCTTCTCCAACAAATAGAATAACCAGAAAAGGGCATGTTTGAGGTTCTCAAATCTGTTGTAAAAATAAAAAATAAAGAAACAGGTCTTAAAGGAAAATTGAATTTCAAAATTCAAAAACCCTAAAAAAGGCTTTTCCCTCCAACATATTTGAATTCCCAATGTTAATCTCCCTCCAAAATAGGAATTTGGTTGCCTCTTAAGAGCCCTCCAAAACATATATAAGGGCATCTCGCTTAATCTCCAAAGCATGGATTCAATGAATATCACTTGAAGTATTGAGCTCTGAAATTATTCTCTCTACCTTGTGGAGTACTTGAAAATTAGACAAGAGGCATTTGAAGAGGTTTGCACTTATTTTGGTATTTAGTTGGGATTCATTGCTTTCTCTTGCAGGAAGGGTTCAACCTTCTTTAAGAGCATCATTTATAAGCATGAAAAGGTTTATCTATATGATTTGAGTGATTTTTAAGGACACCAAAGTGTTTCTATCATAGAAATACTAAGGGCTATAATAAGTTTTGTGGCATGAATGTTTAGGTTGGGTATCATACTTCGCCTTGAGATGAAAGTATTTTGATGATTGCTCAGAGTGTAATATAAGAAAAACAATGACCAAACTACACTTAAAACTTGCAACCTCATACCCTAATCTCTACAGCAAAATTTTGAGCACTAAGATATATATATATATAATATATATATATATATATATATATATATATATATATATATCATTGTGGATCCTTAGAACAACGAAGAAACATGAAAAATGGCTCCATATTTGATTGAAGTCTTAATCATTCAAGAGTGATTCTTATGTGACTTCATAATTGGAAAGTTCTAGTCTCACTTTTAAGATCAGGACATTGTTTTTATTTTGGCCATATATTTATCACTTATAAATATTTTGTCCAGTACAATGGCATGCTAATTGGTTGTCCTTATACTTATTGAAGGCTGAACAGAAAAGTATACACTTGCTACCTGATTTCACTAACCTCTATGACAGTCATTTTGGACATATGTATATACATATTGTATGGGAATATATTAGAGCCAACCTCTATGGAATGAAATGAGTAGTCTAGGCTTCAAATCTAGCATGTTCTTGTGACTTATCATATGGAGACTTGAAGAAACAATAAGATCAATGTTTCTTGATTGGGACATTGTAGGAATTATTCAGTCCTCATGAAAGCTTAATCTTAAGGATTAACATAACACAGACTATAGTGGTTGAAGGCATTGACTGTTAAAAATAGGAACAAGAAATTCCAATTTAATTTGTCCTTGAATTAAATTGTGAATTAAAATTGTAATTCTTTTATCATAGCAACTTGTAATAGTTAACCAAGTTAAGTTGACTTAGTTAGCTTAGGAAATTTGAGTTGGAAGTATATCTAGATTCATGTAAAGTGATCCTTAAATTTTAGGGTTCGAGGTTGAGTTCTTTGGAGTTGTAATTAGATAACTTAGTCTAACTAAGTTATAGTCAGTTAAACTAGTTCTAACTGTTGGAGGAACTAGTAGAGGTCTAGTAGTGGATTAGTACACCAGTGCATCAACCAATACCACACCTATTAACTGAAGATTCACTCACAAATAATTCATGCATGTCAGTTCAAAGGAAGACCTAATTGATATTAGAGTGTAGGGACAATGTACTATCAGTTGTATAATTTTTCAAGTTGTACAGATGGTGCATGCAATTAGTTGAGGACCTAAGTTTGGATTGCATAGTTATGGAGGAAGGATTTCCCAATTAAATATGGGTTGATTCTATCAGGAATTGTGCAAGGAAGTAGGGGTTTGGCAGGCAATACAATTGGCTAAGTGTTGACTTGAGATGGCTTGTGAGGCAGAGGGTTAGATCATACTTGTGCAGTAATTGTTCTAATGAGAACAAGCATTGTATTTTCTTCTCAGATGTTTTGGTTAATGCGATATAACAAGATTAGGGTTTTGAGTAGTTGCTTTCCCCAAAGAAATATTGTGTTATGCTCTATTGATATTCTCCCTCTTTATGATTATTGTTTTCATCGATCATTATTGGTTTCCACTGTAGAGAGTAGAGTAGATTATTGTCTTATGTTTTAGTATATCACATGAGCTGTTGAATCTACAAAAAAATCTACATGATATTGGAGATAAAGACATTATAGAAGAGGATATTTCAAGTTTGTTGTGCAGGTGAAAACCAAATTTGTAGTTCATGCTTCAGATCAGCAATATGTCTTTTTACGGGTCACGACTTAAGTATGCCTTGGACAACAACTTGAATTACATAGCATGGAAGGACAGGACAGAAGCAGTGCTGGAAGACAATGACCTCAAGGAATTCACTGATCAAGACATTCCTAAGCCTCCATCATTGTATGCTCAAGATATGGCTGAATGGATAAAGTATGTGGCAAGGGCTAGATGGATTATCCTTGAGGGAGTTCAAGATCACTTTGTCTTGAGTCTCCATGGCAAGGAAACTCCATACTCAATGTGGAAGGCATTGACAAACCTGTTTTAGAATAACAGTAACCATAGGAAGTTGGAATTGAAGGAAAACATCAGAAAGATCAAGATCAAGAAGGGCAACTCTATTTCGAAATACTTGACAAAGTCCACTCATCATCGTGATGATCTTGGAAGTGTTGGGATTACTATTGCCGAGGATGATATGATGAGCCTAGCTCTTCTAGGACTCCCTAAGAGTTGGAAGAGTTATTAGGACTCTATCAATGGGAGGGAGAATCTGCCAGATTGGAAATGATTGTGGTTGGATTTGGTACAGGAGGAGATTCAGAGGAACACTAGGGATAGATCCTCATCAAACACTGATGATCAAGAAAATTGTACCTTAGTGGGTAAGGAAAAGAAAGGGAAGGGGAAGGCATCCAATTCCAAATAATATTCTTGTCATGGAGGCAAGAAAAAGGATATGTCAAAAGTCAAGTGCTTTCATTGTCATGAGTTGGGGCATTTTGCTACAAATTTTCCACTGAAGAAGTCCAAGAAGAAGTCCTCAAGAGGAGTGGTAGGGGAGGCTCTTGCCTCACAATTCAAATTGGAATTTACCCTCATCGTATGCATGGTGTCATCGATGATGGGTAGTGTATGGTACCTAGATAGTGGAGCTTATTTCCACATGAATGGTAACAAGGAGCTTTTCAGTGAATTGGAGGAGAAGGATCTCTAGATGCATATCGATATGGGTGATGACGGGAAGTATAGTGCTACCAGGTTAGGTACAATTACCTTTTAGATGGAGTTGGGTCCTCCCCTCACTTTGCAATATGTTATGTATGTTCTTGGTTTGAAGAAGAACTTGGTATCTATTTCCATGTTGGAGGATAGAGGCTATGATGTGATCTTTAGTAATGGAAAGGATTTCCTTCGTCACATAGCCACGAGATAGGTAAAGATGATAGGGATTTGGGTGAAGAATCTCTATAAATTGGAGGTAGAATATTTTGCTGCCTTGAGCACAAAAGTAGAGAAGGTACAAAGCTGAGACGTTGGTGAGTTGTGGTAAATGTGGTTGGGTCACTTGGATCATGGCACTTTGAATATCATGAAAAAAATTCTACCAGTCTTCCCAAAGGTACACTAGAGAAAGTTGATACATGAAAAGGGTGTACTTTGGGAAAATTAACCAAAGCTTCATTTCACGACAAAGAAAGTTGAGCATGGGTGATCCTCGATCAAGTCCATTCAGTTGTGTGTGGAATATTCTTGATAACATCCACGACCAAGAATATGTATTATGGTATATTTGTCGACAATTTTTCTCGTAAATGCTGGATCTTTTTCATGTAGAAGAAAGATCATAATTTTGGAAATATTTGAGAATTTAAAGCATTTGTCGAGAAAGATATTGGCAGAAAGGTGAAAGATATCAGGAGTGATAATGGTGGAGAGTATGTGCCAAATGAGTTTAAAAACTTCTGTGCAACATAAGTCATTAAACAAGAGTTGAAAGCATCCCATAACCCACAACAAAATGGGGTGGCTGAAAGGAAGAATAGAAGCATTGTAGGGGCAACACAAGCAATGTTTCATGATCAGGGTCTACCACTACACTTGTGGGCCAAGGCATGCAACACAACTGTTTATTTTTAGAACAAAATCCCTCATCGGATTCTTGGGATGAGTACACTCGAGGATCCTTTCTCAAGGAAGAGACCAGATGTAGGTCACTTCAGGATTTTTGGCTCATCGGTATATTTCCATGTGACCAAATATGCATGAAAGAAACTTGAGTAGACAGTAGTGTTGGGGATATTTGTGGGGTACATTGATACACCTCATAACTATCAGGTGTACTTGCCGACCAATAGGATGATAATGGTTCGCAGGGATGTCAAATTTGATGAAGAGAAGGCCATGAGATGTTTCCTTGAGAGGGAGCTTCAACTATATGTGGTTGAGGAGATTTTATCTCCTAAGGAGGAGCCTCTGATTGATGTGGAGTAGCCACATGTAGAGGACCTGGGAGTGGAGACATCCACTCAGGAAGAGTCTTCCAGAGATGGGAGAAAGCACACAAGAGAGGCTGACAGGTTATTGCAGGATGCAGGAGATAATGTGGGAATACCCACATCATAATGTAGGTAGAGGAGGTCACTTGAGAGGTACACTAGATACATGGCTCTTATGAGTAGATGTGTTGAGATAGATCCATCTTCTTTTGCGGAGGCAATGTAACAACTAGTTTGGGTTGATGCCATGGTTGAAGAGCATGACTCCATTGTCAGGAAAAGTGTTTGGGATGTAGTCCCAAGACGAGCAGACAAGTTAGTGATGAGAACCTGATGGCTTTACAAGGTAAATAAAGCAACGGATGGTAGTGTGGAGAAGCATAAGTCCAAGTTTGTTGCTTGAGGATTTTCTCAAGTAGAGGGGATTGACTATGATGAGACATTTGCTCCTATTGCAAGGTACTCATCAATTAGATCTATAATAACACTGTCAGCGCAGATGGGTTGGAAGATACATCAAATGGATGTAAAGACAACCTTCCTTAATGCCATGATTGAGAAAGAGGTATATATTGAGCACCCTAAAGATTTTGATACCTTTGACCGAGATTCGCATGTGTGCCAACACAAGCGAGCATTGTATGGGTTGAAGAAAGCAACCCGTACTTGGTACACTAGGATCGATAGCTACTTCACCAGGTCTGGGTTCACAAAAAGTGAAGAAGATGTGAACCTGTACCATATTGTGGTGGAAGGTAAATTGTTGATTATTGTTTTATATGTCGATGATTTGATTCTGACAAGTGATGATAAGATGATCAAGTCTTGCAACGAGAATCTTGCAATAGAGTTCAAAGTGAAGGACTTGGGGCTCATGCACTACTTTATAGGCATGGAATTATGGCAAGGTGATGGGGAACTATTTTCTTCTCAGGGAAAGTATGCCAACAAGATACTCAAGAGGTTCCACATGGAGAGCAGTAAACCCATGGAGACTTCTCTAGTAGGTAACTGGATGAAGGGGGATGCTACTTTGGGTGAAGTAGTGGAAGTTAATGCTTACAGGAAGCTTGTGGGTTCACTCATGCATTTGGTGAACACACGACCAGACATGTGCTATGCAGTTAACCAGCTTAGTCAAGCGATGGTTAGGCTAACCAAGCTATATTGGAAGGCAGCCAAGGATGTGTTAAGATACCTCAGAGGCACTACTCAATATGGATTGTGGTACATATGGAAAGAGGGAGTGAAGCTTCAAGGCTTCACTGATGTAGATTGGGTAAGGAGTCCATCTGACAAGAAGAGCACATCAAGAGGGATCTTCAGTATTGGTTCAACAACTGTTTCTTGGTACAACAAGAAATAGTGATCAGTTGCACTCAGTTTAGATGAGGTAGAGTACATGGTTGCTAGTCAAGCAACTTGTGAGACCATTTGGATGAGGAAGATTCTGATTAGTTTGTCTAGTCAGCAAATGAATCCAACTGTGATTTATTGTGACAATCAAAGTTGTATCAAACTCTTTGAAAATCTAGTTTTTCATGATCGGTCCAAGTATATTGATATCTGGTGTCGTCATCTTCGAGATTGTGTGCAGAGGCAAATTATGTTGTTGGAGTACATTCCCACAGAGGAGGTTGCTAACATTTTGACAAAGGAATTGTCAAGATGTAAATTCAAGTTTCACAGAGACAGGACCAGAGTAGATGATAATCCCTTATTGGGAGGGAGTGTTAAAAATAGCACAAGAAATTCCAATTTAATTTGTCCTTGAATTAAATTGTGAATTAACATTATAATTCTTTTCTCATAGCAACTTGTAATAGTTAACTAAGTTAAGTTGACATAGTTAGCTTAAGAAATTTGAGTTGGAAGTCTATCTAGAGTCATGTAAACTAATCCCTAAATTTTAGGGGCCGAGGTTGAGTTCTTTGGATTTGTAATTATATAACTCAATCTAACTAAGTTATAGTCAGTTAAACTAGTTCTAACTATTGTTGGAGGAACTAGTAGAGGTCTAGTAGTGGATTAGTGCACCAGTGCATCAACCAGTACCACACCAGTTAAATGAAGATCCACTCACAAATAATTCATGAATGTTAGTTCAGAGGGAGACCCAGTTGACATTAGAGTGTAGGGACAATGTACTATTAGTTGTATAAATTTCCGAGTTGTACAAATGGTGCATGAAATTAGTTGAGGACCTATGTTTGGATTGCGCAGTTATGGAGGAAGGATTTCCCAATTAAATATGGGATGATTCTCTTAGGAATTTTGCAAGGAAGTATGGGATTTGAAGGAATCATAATTGGCTAAGTGTTGGCTTGTGAGGCAGAGAGTTAGATCATACTTTTGCACTAATTGTTCTAGTGAGAACAAGCATTGTATTTTATTCTCAGATCTTCTGGTTAATGCAATATAGCAGGATTAGTGTTTTGAGTAGTTTCTTTCCCTAGATAAATATTGTGTTATGTGTGATTGATATTCTCCCTCCTTCTGATTATTGTTTTCAAAGATCATTTTTGGTTTTCATTGTAAAGAGTAGAGTAGATTCTTGTCTTATGTTTTAGTATATCACATGAGCTATTGAATCTACATAAAAATCTACATTGACATATAAAAGAAGAGATATTTGTACATTTAGAAAGCATCTAATCATCCAATAACATTTATTTAGTCTTGCAGTAAAGGTTTGTGTTATTATTCAGATTGTGCCTCACTATCAACTAATTGAAACAATCTGGTGATCTTGCAGTAAGGATCCATTTGTCTTATTGAGCATCTGAAGAAAATTATAGATGGGTTTTTGAAATAAACATTTTATGAATGTGGTAAGGGTCTCATTTAATATATTGTATAAGGGTCATTGTCCCTGGCACAAGAGCCCAAAAATATCTTGAAAGTGGGTCATCGTCCCTGTTACGAGAGCCCACAATAGTTGGTTTGTTCTATTATCATTTTCAGGGTGGTTAGGTGGTGGTAGGAAGGTGGTTGAAGTCACCTTTAGGTTGGAGCCTGAAAACACTTCATGGTGGTAGGGTGGTGCTAGGGCAAATTAGAGATTGCAAGGGTGTTGGAGCATCCTTCTGGTTGGATCTGGAAAATTGAACGCTTTTCTAGAGTAATAGGGAGTTGGGGATTCCCTTTCATTCAGAGCTAAATCATTAATGTACTCATAAATTATTAGAGAAGCGTTCAATGGTTTTTCTCTTGGAAGGGTTTCCACCTAAAAATTCTGGTCTCTATTGTTTATTGTTGGGCATTGAATTTGATGTTGAAGATTAATTAATGCTATAAAAAGGATAATAAGTTACTAATGGATAAGAAATACTTATTCATCCCCCTCTCAATATTTCCAACATAACTAGAGGAAGCACTACATTGCTAGAATAAAATAAAGAGTAGGGAAATCTACCGGTTGATCACTCCTCCTCAAGCTCCAGAATTTAGCTCGGCGGTGACAACTGGAAGAAAGATTTGGCTGCAACTTGTCTTAGTTACCATATTATTCCTTACTAGATAAGTACTCATATAGCTTTATATGTCTGTAAAGCTCATAAATTTGCTTATTGCGTTTTTTTACCTCTATTATGATTGTGTAGAATGACTCTTGTATGATATTGGGAATGATATAGTTTGATGTGATTAATGTAGAATGGTTTAGTTATGGATCTTGATATTTATTCTAAGCTTAAGATTTAACATAGTGGTTTGGTATAGGAGGTGGTTGAACCTATGCATATTGCTTAATCATGTGTGCATAGACTATATAGTATAAGTGGGTCTATGCTATATGATTATAGTGTGAAGCATTGGAATTTTTAAATGCATTACACATAGGGACATCATGGATTTATTTAATGTGTTGTTACTATGTTCAGAAAAATTATAGAGGGATGTTGCTTCTACATAAATGGGGTCTGTTAATGTCTTGTGCAAAGGTCTTAACAAATGGTTCCAATCTTGTATTTAATTCCTAAGCTTGAATTTAACTCAAACTGCCTGAACGTAGTAGTTATATGCATATTTGTGTGGAGATGGTCCTAAATTTCACTAAATGGCCTAAGTGTGAAAGATATGGGTGAATCTCTATTATAATTTAAGTTCTCACATCAAAATGAATTCTGATAACAGGCCTTTGTTTCTAAATTTTAATATTCGAAGGAGATAGCCCTAAAATCCTCTTAGTGCTGAGGGAATTTCCTTACAAGGTCAGGAAGCATAGGGTTTTCTTATATATATACACACACACACACACACACACACACACACATAAATACATTCATATGTATGTATGTATGCCTATTTGCAAGATAGGTCGAAGCCACTGCAAGATCAAGAGGGATATATCTAATGAGCTTCACTAAAGAATGTATAATACATATAAAATATATGTAAGTGAGAAGGGATGAGCCTTAAGGAATTAAGTCCCCAACCATTTGATTTGTAATAGCCCATGTGAGCAGGCGTTGTAATAAATTGTTGAGGGATGGGGCTTGAGCGTACATGTTCATTCGTTTTGTCGATATGATAAAAGGTAGACCCCTTGTATCACCATATGATCAGGTGCCATGACCAACGATGCATAGGCAGGGAAAGCCCAGTCCCGTTGGATATTGCAAAAGTTTTGACACTATCAAATGACCCTCGAAGAATCCTCAAAGCTTCTAGAAGAGGCTACTTCAAATCCCACTAGGATTCTACTGCTGGGATGGTGTGGCGTAGTGGGGCCGGTGGTTGGTCCATTCGACATAATTATGTCGAAGGAAAAAATATAAATTTTATAACATAAAAATTAATCTTTACCCTATAGTGAAGGAATGGTGGTACCCATAGCCAATGTAGCCCTTAGGGTGATGTGGCGACCTAGGAGTAGGAAACATATCATTTAAATTTGTGGTTTTTATGGGGTCAAGTGGCCCAAAAATGGGTGACACATGGTACACCCTAAGTGGAACCATGTGGAGGGTGATGTCACCCCGATGGAAAGGGTCGCTAATGTCACCCTGATGCTTCATCCCCGATGATATCTTATGGTGTGTAGTGTAACCCCGCTGGGATTTTATCCCCAGGGTGATGTTACAGAAATAGGGCACACATGCATGCAATAATGAAAAAGGGTGAATTTGCATAGGGGGAGGGTCCATGAGGGTGATGAAACATTAGTTGAGCACTCTCTTGGCATTTCTATGTGGTGGCAGGATGTGGCAAGTTCAACATAATCTCGTAGGTCCATCCCCAATAGTTTCGATGGGGGATTGCAAAGGAAATCCATTGGATATTATCCCCAAGGTGAGGTGGAAAAGGGTTTCCCACACGTATAGATATATATATTTAAATGCTTGGTGTTATAGACTATGGTGATATATATATATAATATATATATATATATATATATATATATAATATATATATATATATATATATATATATATATATTATATATATATATATATATATATATATATATATATATATATATATATAATATATATATATATATATATATAGATTTAAATGCTTGGTGTTACATACTATGGTCAGGGATAAGGTAGTATTAGTCATGAAAAAGTTGGAAACTGGTATAATGTGACCCAACATGCACGAGTTAGTAGATTCCATGTGACATTGGCATGGATATCCATGTTGGAACCACATAGGTACCTCATGGAAGGCTAGAGTGACGTGGAACCATCTAATAGGCCAAGATTTAAATGACCATATCATTTGATTTAGAAGTTAGTTTGAGGTAAATTTTATATGATTGGAAAGGTCTTGACGAGGCAAACACAATGATGTCATCCATTTTAATTTTTGAGGAATTTGGAAAAGAAAAAAAAAATTTAGACCCCATTTCCATAATGATACATTGGAGGTCAGATCTTAGAGTAACTAATCCTTCTACCCTTATAGTAGGGGGTATGTTCCAATCCTTTGCATCAATAATATCCTTATAAATTTCCCAACAATCTTTTCTTGATGGTTTTACATCTATAATAAAGTGTCATGCTTTAACCCCACCCATAGATGGTTGAGAAGGAACATTACCTCGAGCCTGTGATAATTATGTAACTTTGCAAATTTTACACTACCTCTATTTGAAACAACATTAGAAAGAACCATCTCAACTACTTCAATTTAATTTTGAGAAATTTCTTATGGACCCTTATTCCAAGCAAATAGAATAGAAAAATACACTAATTTATCATCAGTTGTTACAGATGTTTGTAATGCACATATATGTACCCTTGTAAGTGGTCTAGGTAGTATGGGATCCATATTTTTCTGCATCTCATCACGATTTGGAATGATGTCTTGTTTACAACTCATAATCCCATTTTTCTTAGCAATTTTGCCTTCTTCCGTATGTGTATATAATAAATGAAACTATGTTTTGCATTAGCACCATGACCAACATTATACATGTACTTTAATGTTTTAAATTTGCTGTTAAATTCCATTCAACTTCATATGAACCATGGCCATCAACATAATTTTTTTCTCCTTTTCTACGTGAGAAAATTGTTTGGAGTATTGAAATTTGATAAAAATACCCATTTTAATGTTTCATGAGCCTCCTTAGAAATGTGAGACAAACCCAACCATCGTATGTGATTCTCAAATTGGATAGAGAAATATTCTCCATTAGTTACCTCAATATTAGGATCCATGGCCCTATTCATTAATGTGACTGTAACTCATTCATATTTTTCATTATTAATGAGTTCCACCTCATCCAGGTTTATGAAAAATATCATTTTTCCATCTGCTTCATCCACATAAATATCTTAAAATTTGAACAGAAATTCTAAGGTTTTTCTCTAGATCTAACCATATGTTTCTCTTTGGGTTTAATATAACAATTTCATTTTGAATATTTTTCTTCCCAATCCTTTGTTTTATCTCCTTCCTTGCTTATATATGATACATGTCACCCATGAGGCCCAACATTTTTCCTATTACTTCTTGCATGAGAATTTTCGATATGAAAAGGATGAGTAATTAAAACTTTAATGATTCCCTAATTTACATATCCTTCTCGTCAGAATTTAAAAAATGTTTCATAACCTCGTATACTAATACCAATATCATCAAAATCACTTTAAACTTTCCTACATCCATACCCTCAACTATTTGATTTATCACTTAATCTAAAAGGAATTTTCTCAAGGAACTAAAACAAGGCAGTTCAATCCTCAAAGTTTATTGCACACGAACTTCAAATTATGAGATAGGCTTTCACTATCTTGGATTTCATTTACCTTGTTTGGATTGATAAGATATTTGATAGTACATACTCCTTTTTCATAGCGCCCCCTGCCGATACCAAAGAAGAAATTCTAGTAATATTTTTAAACATATTTCTTCCTTCAAATGGTGTTTTCTTGATTGTTTTCAAACTATTTTATTAAAAGGGAAACCTTTGATTTAAATTGGCAACCTCCTTATTAAGACATTGTTTGTCTTTAGAAAATATCCGATTTTCCTCTTTCTTGTTGATAATATTTTGATTATGACAAAATATGGTTTGTCGTAAACTCATATTCTCATTATTTACAACCAAATTCATCTTCTGAATTCGATTAATTCTTTCAACCAAGCAGTGGTTTATGTACTCCATATTAGAATTTTTTTTGAGTAGACTGTTGAATTTCTGCTCAAGGTGTTGATAATTTCCTTCTAAATGTTCATAATATTCTAGCAATCCTTTCTTTCCATTATACAAGAACTTTACTATTCCCATTGCATTTTTAAATTATGAATGAGAATTGGAGGGAGGATCTTTTGGGAATAGCTCCCCTTTTCCCATAAGTCAACATTTTTTTCTCCCCCTATTTTTCTTTTGTTTTCATCTACACATATTTTAGGGCTATTTTTCTTATGTAATGGTGCCATATTTTGATCCACTTCAGTTGTCATAGCGTATTTATCTCTTTTATTTAAATTTTTTTTTTCCATTTACACCAATACCAAAACTACCATTACAAGAAAAATAGGAAAAATAAAATTAATCTCAAGAAGATTCAACCAAAACATGAAAAAAAGACTATTTTATTACCAATTGAATGTTCATTAGAAAAGGTTAGGGAATTCTAAGTTCTAATTATATGCACAAACACAAGTACACATACATGTATGTTTTCTTGATATTTTCTCATAACAAGCATTAATGATATTGACTCAATGTTGAGTGGCTATGGTTTAGGGAGTTAAGGCATCTAAGGTCAGATAAGCTAAGGGGATATTATTTAATAATATTTTTAATGTTCATTAAGTGACCCACTAGAACTTGATTATTATATGAGAATCCTAGTTAGGTATACAATTGAGCCAAAAAATTTCATCGTCTGCTTGTTGCAACCTCTAATTGTTGAGGCAAAGAATTATATTGTTCAATGTGTACTGACATACAATTCTTGATGCACTATAATGTGTAATTAAGAAAAGTATAGTCATGACATAAAAAAATGGAAATTTCTTTAAGGAACATAAACAAGGTTGGTAACATTAATCAAGATTTTTTCCATCATGTATGAAAGTTTTGGAAGACATATGTATATTAAAATATGTTATGTTGAAAAGTCATGTACCTCACTTATGATTATGAGGGGAAGCATGCATATTTAGTAAAATAAATAAAAAAAGGACAGATATAGAATCAAAACCAAATTTCATCTTTGATCCTCCCAAATAAATTATTCAACAAAGCCATGTGCCACCAAAACTTAAGCCAACAATATGTGTGACTGGTAATGTTCTAAAAATAGTCTTCTATGTAAATGATGAAGATGCTAAAGATGCTAACGATTCACAAGATTAAATCAGTCCTACACCTTGAGAAACAAGTTTAAGTGGGATGCTTATGGCAAGAGAGATTTCTAAAAAAAAAGTATTTTTCATTGGCAAAAAATGGAAACAGGTCAAAGTTGTTTTCCTTGATGAGACACATTCTCCATAGAGATATTCACCACTAGTGACACTTTTTGAGCATAATCTTGATGAGATTATATCTAGAAAGTATATTAATGGAACTTCAAGTAATATTATGTCTTTTCTTCTAGGCAATGCATTTAGGCTTATCCTTTATGTAATATTATGTTTGTTCTTCTGAGAAGTGTTAGTTCTTCCACGAAGTGCATTTAAATTTTTCATTTCATTGTTGTTTGAAGATAGAGATGTATAAAATTAAGTTTACATGGTTACAAAAAATATGCCAAATCATGGTGGAGAGTATGGAATTTGGTTTGAGACATCAAGATGCAGATCAAACCAGTTCTTCTAAAAATGATTTGCAAAGGGAAAGGTATATTTTTAAGGAAATACTACTTCCCAAGAAAATATTAGGGATATAATCCCTAATTTGTGTCATTTGAAAGGATTTTTAACATAAGGGGGATACCTTTGGTGGTGTTGAAAACTCGAGGGTGCATTTTAGTTGTTGAAATAACTCATTATGTATGAACTCCTAAGGGATGTTACAAAAGCTCAATTCCAAAAAAGACTTGGAGAACTTTGGAGCCAAACATGGATGACCATGTCAAGAAATTGATAAAAATCGTTGATGATATCTCAATATTTTCCAATTACATTTAAAAATGCAACTAAGAATTGAATATTTCTGTCATTGGAATGGAAACTTATTTGAAAGTTGCAACTTCAATCTTAACTGATCCAAATAAGAATAGGTTACTCAGGCCAAGTCCACCAAACAATTTATGTGTTAATATTACAAGACTATCAATAAGATGCATAATCAAGGTCACTTTTTTTCCTATCATGCTTGTCTCATCAAGGACACTACCTTTTGAAAACTTCCAAAGCAATTTAGAAATATTTTTTTTTTGAAATTTTCTTCAAACAAAAATATGTCTACCTACAAGGATAAGTGTACCTCTATACAATTACACTTATTATTTGCTTTCTTCACCTTATACTTTAGTATTGAAGCTTCACAATATTGGTGTAAAAAATGGTACAACCACAACATATTATAAGATAACCAACAATGGACTTAGTGTAGTATACCTAGGGGGGATAATATGGGGTACAGAGGGAGGTACCCAAGAAAATAATGTAATAATGTGATGACCCATATTTAATAAATAAAGTGGTTAACCCATTGTTGATGGTGCTGGACCCACCAACATTCAAGGGGATCTCCTTGGTAAGAAGTCCCAACTAGACCTCAAACCATTTGGAGTAGGAGTCCTAGTAGTGGGTGGTAATGTAGTGCCTTGATCGCAGTAGCGTTCAAAGGTAAGTATGATGACTTTGGTCGGAAGAAAATGTGTGACCTTGCAGTGATTCAAGTGAGATGCATGGGGGTTCTAATAGACATAGGGGAAAAGGAAGTGTGTCCCTTAGAAGATTGTAATAGTATGTAACTTGAAAGGAACACATGAGTGGAATGACATCACAAGATGGAAGTGGAATAGTCCACAAACCAAAGTGATGGGTTAATCCAACAACACGCATTTAACAAGATTCATACAATTTCAAACAAAATAGTTCATACGAAAAATGTGTAAGTTAAACAACACACATTTCTAAAGTAACCAGAATAGTCTAACTACAATAACAACATATGCATGAAAACGTGCTGGCTCAGTTATATTATTAAGTGAGAGTTCCATCCATACATACACCATTGATAGCCACTAGCCCCAATAGTGGAACATTACAATCAACACCACCTGCTTCTCCAAATAAGTATACTTGCTCTACATTGTGGAGAAGCCAAGGCTCGTCATAATACTTCCAAGCCTTCTCTAAGCCTAAGCCTAGCCAAAATCTTGGCTCCCAAAAGCTAGTTCTATGAGTTATGACGTTCTATTTATAACAAAGGGTGGGGTGACCCTTGAAATTCCCCTTTGTGACTCTTTGACTACCCTCATGAATCTTCAACTTCCTTTACAAATAAATCATTACATTACATATTGACTATTCATATTCCACTAATGACACTTTGAATTTCACGTACAACATATTTACAAATAATATACATTTTCCACATGTACCCATGTAAGACAAAATAGGCTAGAGACAACCTAACAAGACAAAACGCTATGACTCCGAAGTTTGGGGAAAAACCAACTTGGAAACCTCCACTTGGTGCTTCTCGTCACATGCCAAGCTTTGTACTACGTGATAGTGTCCCCAAACTGCCCGATGTTGTCTTCCTGAAGGCAGACTCTTGCCTCCATGGCATCCGAGCGTATGGTGTCATAACCTATATCCAACTCATTCTGAAGCATAAGAAACATGATGTTGACCTTGACAAGACCACTGATGTACTTCTGCATGTTGTGTGCGTTCAGTTCCAAGTCATCCCTAGTGGCCTCTCGCCTTAGCTGTTCCATGTACTTTTCGACCTCTAGTCAAACTTGGTTCTTGTTTTTAGTTTCATTGAGGGAACTGATTGATGGAGATCCTATACATTTTCACCATGACATCCAAGATCTTGTGCATATGAAGCTTGTATGTTGCTGATGAATGGGGCGAGCTGCTCATAGTCCTAGATCAACATCTAGATATTTTCTTTGTCTCAACTCAATTTGCAGCTTCACCATCTTTGGCAAGTGAAGTAGGGCCTCTTTGTACCGCAATGTCCACTCTTGCACATGGGTTGTGGTAGCATGTATGTTCCTAAGAGTTTGAACAAACTCGTTATTTCGCTACTACAAGCCATGCACACAGACAATTGATTTATGCACTGTGACAAATTCATCATAGATTTTCTGCATGGTGGTCTCAAGTGTTGATACTACAGTGAGTATCACTTTCCTCATCTCTGTCATTGTGAAAACTATGCTCTGCTATCGAGATTGTTCTACCTCTTGCCTGACTTTCTGTAAGTTCTTTTCCAATTGTTCATTCTCAACCAACACGTACTTGAAATTGGATCTCGTTGCTCCGGCATAGACCAAGCTGCCTCCGAAAAGGGCGTCTGGATGCTTTTTGGTGTCTAGCACTATCACCCTTTCCTTCATGAATGTAGGTGATGCGTGATCATCCAGAAGGTGCTTCCTTCACACCTATACAATCTTCTAATGTAACTCGTCAAATGATAGATTGTACCCATCCATGACTGGATCATCATCAAGGAGGACAACATCTCCTTGTTCACTCAGGACTGGTTCTTGTTTATTTTTGGGTAGCATTAGATGTGCTCTAGCTCCAAAATTTTGTAGAGGGGATAAAAAACATGAGATCTCCAAGACCCATCAATCATCTGGAGAAATTCCACCCGGATTGTATTTTATTAAAATAATTAATATTTTAAATGGGGTTCCTAAGTCTAAACTTAGAAAAATTAAAATATTAATAGGTATTAATGAAAATATGGCTGAGAAGCTTTTAAGACACGAGGATAAAGTTTAATTTAATCTTAGTCGTTGATTAGAGACTTAATATTGGCCATTGATTTATCAGCAGGAATAGTATAAATGAAGGCTTGGGGTTAGTTGGAGAAGACACACAGATAGATTGAGAAAATCATTTTTCTGAGGTGAGAAGTTCTTAGGAAGGGAATCGATTGGGGAGATCTTGCAGCCAAGGGGAAATGATAGTTTGGGAATACTGACAGAGAGGTGAAGAGAAGCTTGTGGAGGTAGCACAATAGCTAGGAGAACTGACGCTCAACCAGTTTAGGTCCATACAACCTTGACACAGAGCCAAAATGGCTAGCGTAGAGGGAGAGAGCTGCCTTCCACGCAGAGTGATGGAACTGTCGGAACAACCAGGGAAAGTTGATGAAGTGGGTAGAAGAGATGACGTAGAGCTGATGCAGAGCCTCAGAGAGCTCTACATAGGCCCATGCAGTTACTGCAAAGGGGAAACACAGTTGTAGTTGGGGCCAACTAGATTTGCTGTCGGGTCAGCCAAAATCTACTGGGTGAAGTGAAGTAAAACTCACTTAGGTTTTTTGGGAGGGAAACCAACATTTGTATTCATAACTTCTACTTAATAATAGAAACCCTCAGAGTTGCTGCACTAGTTTTCCAGCATTGGGTTTTTCCGGGGATGTTTAATCCAAAAATAAGTGTGTCCTTCATGTGATTGTCTCATTTATTTTTCAGTACTTGATCTATATATTGGCGTAGGCTACAGTTTATTTACATTAATATTTTCTGAATATTTTTGAAAATAACTTGTTAAATGAAGAACATAAGTAGGTAATGCAAATCAATTTATTTTAGTTGGATTTTTGACTTGTTCGATTAAAAAAATTTCACATGGTATCAGAGAAATTGCAGATAAAGGAGGACTAAAGCCATTGGCGAAAGGACAGAGGAAAATTTGTGCTGAAGACAACTGTCCCAAGAGACAATGCAGTTTCTGGTTGAGACAAAAGAGGAGGGGTGATGCAGTCACCAAGGGAGGCTCACGAATAGCCTGTGTCATCCTGATTGGGTGACATTATTGCTACAAAGGGCAACACAATGATTACTGGGCCACAAATACTGTTGAGTCTCGTTTTTCCAATTACTGTGGCTAGAGGTGCAACACAAACTTCATTTGGAGTTACTGGTGGGGTGTTGATTCTGTTGGTGCAAAACAATACCTAATGGGGCAGAAGCAAAGTAAAGGGAATCAGTTCCTCAGAAGATTTCTTGCCAAGAAATCTAGATCTAGTGTTGAGTAGCAAAAAAAGAGATAAGAGAGGGGTTGACCGTGGTTGACATAAGGATTTCTGTGAAGGAAATCAAACTTGAGAGGGAGCTTGTTCCTTAGAGGATTTATAGAGCCAAATAAATCCAGATCCAAGTTTTCTTGGGATAGCAACAAAAGAGGGAGAATAGAACCAATTTGACATTCATTTTAGTAGAGATGGTAGTTATCGGACTGAGGGATTAGGACAACTTGGATGGATCATCCAACTTCATCATCTAGAAGGCCAAGATCCTGGTAGTTTTAGATAAAAATCACATCAAGGATTATACCTTAAAGAAGGTTATTGTTCCGGTTGATGTTGATCTTCTCAAGAAGTACGAGAAGGCTTAGGATAAAGCAAAGTGCATGATATTGGATGGGGTCAAGGATCATGTGATCCCACATATTGTTGAGAAGGACACGACAAGGGGAATGTGGGAGTCCTTAACCACATTGTATGAGGGAACTTCTGTTCAACGAAAGATGTTGCTTGAGAGTCAGTCGAGACAATTTTAGATACAAAAGGGAGAAGAAATCAATCCCTTCCTTCTCCAGTTGCAAGGGATCTATGACCAACTTACTTCCGTAGGAGCTACACCAGATCCTAAATTTATGGTCAAGATTGCCCTGAATGCAGTCACTGAAGATTAGGAAACCTATGTCTAGAGCATCTTGGGTAGGGCTTCTCTTCCTAGCTGGGAGGAGATGTGGGAAGCTCTTCGATAAGAAGAAATCATACGGTTGACCAACATGGGAATCAACAACAAAGGGGTCAAGGTCAAGAAGGAGGAAGAGGAGGATGAAACTTTCACATTAGGAGGACAACAAGGGCAACATAAGAGGAAGAATAAGGACATATCCAAAGTAATATGCTTCAGATGTGGATAAATGGGTCATTTCACCACACAGTGCCCTCGAAAGAAGGGCAAGGAAGAGAAGTCTGACTCAAAGGCTGCTCCAGTGAAAGTTGACAAAGAGGATGATGATGAGGATTACTCCATGAGTGCTCATGCACCTCTAGAAAAGAGGTGGGGTGATATTGAGATGTAATCAGGATGACTACACAAAGGGCAGGATCCTTGAGGTTCCCAAACTCATGGATCACATACTGCTACGAGAGCCCTTAATGGAAGTAGCAGAATGACAAGAGTCATTTGGTGCGAGGGATGATGGAGCGACAGTGGTAGAGCTAGACTGCCAAATTCTGAAGCAACTGATCTGAGTTGGAGAATATTAGTAATGATATGCTAATTCCCCATTCAGAATTAAACCCAAGATGCTTATCATTTTCATTTCAAGTGCTTAAGGATTCAATACTTTTTCTTAGTTAACAGATTTTCACGAGAGTTTCTTATGTAAATGTTAAGAAAAATTTAACATAAAAAAACATATGCTGAACAACAAAAATATAACAACAATGAACATCAAAATATAACACACAACAAGCACATGATAAAGGAGTTCACCCCTCCTGGGCTATGTCTCCTTGGTCTAGCTTCGAATGGCTTGGGCCTCTCTATTCTACTCAAATTACATCAAAAGTGTGTTTACAATGCTCAGATGCCTCTGAAACCTACTCAAATTACATCAAAAGTGTGTTTACAATGCTAAGATGCCTTTGAAACCTATCTCAATGAGTTCATAATACCAAAAACTGCTAGAATTGACTATTTTTGCATCAAATTTGGATAATACTTGAAGGAGGTATGCCTTCTCCTAGTTTTTCCTTTAATCGTTCTACAAAATTCTCTAAAATCGGAAGAAAACTACAAATTATCCACAAAATCCATTAATCGAGCAAGAATTTCACAGCATCGCGGGCCATATCCTATCAACCTTATTGCAGATCGCAATCAGCTGGTTTCAGAGGGCAGAATGTCTTGTTTACTCAACGAAATGCTGCGACTGCGATATCACGGACTCGTTGGAGTTTTAAATTGTGACATATAATGTTATCGCATCCGTGGTCTTTCACATTCGAGACTTAACTTTCACCGAGGCTGATTCTTATTACTACTACGATTGTGATATGTGATCGCATTGCTAACCTTGCTAGGGCCGGGGCCGATACCCGTTCTTTGATTCCTTTCACCGATTGCGATTTAGATTTGATCACATCACAACCCAACCTACCTGGCGTTGATTTGAAACACCTTTTCTACCTACTACCACGACATGTGATTTGTGAGGACTAATGATGGGTTTCCACTTGGCTCCTCCTTATTCGCTGAAGGCTTGCCACATCATCCCAATCCTGCCATGTAGGCAAGTCAAACTTGAATTTTGACTTGCTCTAACTTTTGCATACAAATTCAGATTTGAGTGTTGTTCACATCGTTGGATTCATAATGACGAGCTCTTCAATCTGAAGCTGAGTTTGAGAATATTTTGACACTTTGATGTTTGAGCATAATTCTGAGCATCTGATCACTGCTCCCCACTGGAAGCCTTTTGGACCCCAAAAGGATCACTTTCAATAAAGATGAGAGAACTATTCCCTCACCTTTCCCACTTCAATCCATTTGGCTTTTGATGGATGTGTACCTTTGAGACCCACCCCGAGATAATCAATATTTCCTCTTTTAGTTGTCCTTCTCCTTCTATCGAGTATAGTGTCTTGCTGAAGCACATCAAGGTATTTTTGAGAAAAGTCTTCAATAGATGGAATTTGAATATTCTCTCCTTGATCTTCAATCAAAGGAGGTTCATACAATCTCAAATTTTCAACATTAAGAATGAAATAGATTTGCATATATGAAGGCAAATTAAGCTTGAAATCATTATTATCAATCTTTTACAGAATTTTAAATCGACCTTAACGAATTGGTTTCAACTCTTTACCTTCACCTTGAAGCCTTTCCTTGCTAATGTATAGCCAAAATTAATCACCTATTTGGAAGTGATGATCCACATGATGATTATCATGCCTTGCTTTATACTTGCCTTAACTCTTTTCTAGTTGTTCTTGAACTGTTTGGTGAATCAACTGAATTTTCTCAATGAATTTCTTTGCTCTGTCTATGTCACTATGTCCATCTACAGTTACATCTTTCTCAAAGATGAAATCCAAAGGCAATTGAGGAAAATATCCAAGACATGCCTCAAAATGCAAAGTTAGAGTAGAAGAGTGTTTTTCGCAGGTTTAAGCATGCTGAATATAATGCAACTGTTCATCCCACAACTTAGGATGTTTGCTGCAATATCCTCTTAACAAATGAATGATTGTCTTTTTAACCACTTCAGTTTGACCATCTATTTGCGGATGGAAGGTTTTACTTTTCTTTGCTTTGGTGTCCATTAAGTTCCATAAACTTGACCAGAAATTCCCAAAAAATCGAGAATCACAATCACTTACAATAGAAGTAGGCAAATCCAAAATGAACCCATACATTTTGAAAGAAAAGTTGAGCTGTTTGTTCAGCTGTAATTTTCTTTTTACAAGGCATTAATATGCACATCTTCCTAAACCTATTCACAACTACATACAAATAATCATGACTTTTCCTTGATAAAGGAAGACCTCCTACAAAATCCATAGAAACACTTTCCCCTGGTCATGAAGGAACTGGAAGTGGTGTGTACAATCCTAGTTTCCTATTACTAGGCTTACCAACTGCACACAATAAACAACCTCTTATAAAATGTGACACGCTTTCAAGCATTCGAGGCCAACAAATATACCTCTGAAGATTTTCCACTATTTTACTTACATCGAATTGTCCAACAATAAGAGAAGTGTGTGCTTCCCTTGTGACATTTATTCTCTCTTCCTATGGAACACAAAGTTTTTCCGAATGATACAACATATTATCATGAACATTGTAGTTTAAGTCCTCAATTTGGTGGCCTTGACTCAAGTTTAAATATATCTCTTGAAAGTCAACATCATGTGTGTATTGTTCAACATAACTTTCAGGCAAAACAAAATTATTCTTGAGTAAAATGGCTACATTTACAACCGGTCTAGAAAGCATATTAACAAATCTGTTATAAATGCCTTTGTTGTACCTGATTACCAATTGGAATTGTTGTAAAAATCCCTTCCAACAAAAGTGACTTGACTACTGCAATTTGGTTTGCGGTTTCAGATATTGCAAAGGCTAATGATTGGTGTGAATAATGGTTTCTTTTCCCATCAAATAATACTTCCATTTCTTCACAGTTTGTAAAAATGCATAAAGATCTTTATCATACGTAGGATAATTAATAAAAACACCATTAAAATTTTTAGAATGAAATGAAATGGGCTTACCATGCTATAAAAGAACTGCACCCATGGCGTAGTCACTTGCATCTGTTTGTATTTCAAATGGTTGTTTCAAATTCGGCAATGCCAAAACAAGGTTTGAACTGATCTTTTGTTTCAGAGCATCGAATGCCTTTTGTTTTTTTTCCTTCCCACAGGAAGATAACCTTCACACTGGTCAACACATGTAGTGGTGTTTCTATAGAGGAACAATTGACAATAAAATTCCTCCAGTACTACGCTTCTCCTAGAAAACTCCTTACTTTTGTGACTGATTTGGCTATTGGCCAATTCACAATGACTAAAACTTTAGAGGGATCAATCTTCAGCTCACCTCCTCCAATTATGTGGCCAAAATACACTAAAGAAGTTTTCTTGAATTCACATTTAGACATCTTCAAAAATAACTGTTATTTTCTCAAGACATCCAAGACTCTCCTAACATGCTTGACATGCTCTTCTTGTGATTTGCTGAATATCAAAATATCATCTAAATAGACAATTACAAATTCACCAAGAAAGGATCTTAAAACATCATTCATAACTCTCATGAATGTAGCTAGAGCATTGAAAAGACCAAAAGGCATTACCAGCCACTCAAACAATCGTTGTTTAGTTTTAAAAGAAGTCTTCAAAATGTCCTCCTCAACTATTCTAACTTGATGATATCCACTTCTCAAGTCTAATTTAGTGAAATACTTTTCATTTTTCAATTGATCTAGCAAATCATCTGCTTTGGGCAGTGGGTATTGATTATTTATTGTGATCATATTTAAAACTCAATATTCTACACACATGCATTAGGTTCCATGTTTCTTGGGTACCAATACAATTGGTGAACCACATGGCGAAGTAAAAGGACAAATTACTCCTTTATCTAACATTTCCTGGACTTGCTTTTTAATTTCTAAACTTTCTAGAATCGACATTCGAGACATACCAATGTTTGGGAGTGGACAGTCTTGCCGTAGCTAAATTTCATGCTAAATTCCTCTTTTTGGTGGTAGCCCCTTTGGTTCTTGAAACATGTCCCCATATTGATTGACCACATCAATCAATTTAGTTTTTAGCTTTACATCACAAGCTGCAAAGGATTCCCGCTCTGTGTCATTTTTCTGCTTGATCACGAGGAGAACGAGAATATTGCTGGAATTAACCAGTCGCTTCATTTCACCTGCATTTTCTAAAGACAGATTAAGTTTCCTGCGATGGGCTCTCACAATGTACTCCACTCTATTTTTGAACAAATGGTATTTGTTCTCAAATCTATGGAAAATAACCTTCCTGTCATATAAATACGGAATTCCCAACACCATTCCTCATATATCCAATGGCACAACGTCTAATTCAACTTCATCAATGAAATTAGAGGTGATTGCAAACCTGAAAATACATTTTCATGTGAACTGTAAATTAGCATCCTTGGTTATCCATCCCAAGGGATACAGTTTGTGATGGGGCATGGTTTCCAGATTAATTTTCTTAACCAAATTGGCAAAAATTAAGTTGGCCTGTGATCCATTGTCAAACAATGTATTGATTTTCATATGTTTGGAAATGACTCAGATATGGAATAACTCTATTTGATTTTCCTCATTTGAAACACTGTGGGTATTGTTTTTATGCTGTTATTTGCTACGACTGCCTCTTTGCTTGCTTTTGCCACGACTTTTCCTTTGTTGATTGTGGCTGTGATTTTTGTTTCATCTCCTAAGTCTGAAACCAAGTCTTGTTGTGCAGCAGCATTGGTCTTCTGTTTCCCTTTATTGTTGAATTTCTCTGGTCGTGATTTTGGATAAGGCTTCCAGCAATGAGCTTCATCATGTCCTTCCTTGGAACATTTCTTGCACATGGGTCTCTCCCCTTATTTCTTAACACAAGCATTTTTCTATTGCTTTCCTTTAAAATTTTTCGCTTTTTCAACACTCTGAAATGGCTTTTTCTTACCTTCTTCCTGCATATTTTTCCCTCCTGCTTCAAGGTGTGTAGCTTGAACATGAACCTCATCAAGATTTGTGGGACTAAACATAAGAATGGTATGTCGAAGATAGCTATGCAACCCTCCTATGTATTTCAACAAGGTATCTTGTGACTGTAAGTCTACTCCTAGCATAAAAGCTCTTTTCGTAAACCCTTGAGTGTACTCTTGCACATTTTGACCTTTAAATTGTCTGAAATTTTTCCGTTTCATAATAGGTTTTTGCATATGAGATAAAGGGTAGAACTGTCTTCCTATAGCAACAATGAAATCAGACCAAGTAATAGAGATCTTACCATGTTTTTTGATCTCGTCTTGAGTCCTGCTTCCCACCATACAAGTGTTGCACCCTCCATTCTCAATGAAGCCAACTGAATCTTGATATCATCCTCTTGAAGGTTTTGAATTCTAAAATACACCTCCAACTAATGAATCCAGTTATCGAACTTCTTTGCATTAACTTCTCCATTTTACATAGGCAACTCGAATTTAACATCAAGCTTTCGAAAAGGTGATTTACCAACCCCTTGTGAAGAAAGATGATGAGTATGAGTAACAGTGGTATTTGTGGAAGAGTGTGAAGATGCTTTCAAAGAAGAAGATGAAGAAGATGGTGGAGATGGTGGAGGTTTGTCTCCATTCCCATTATTTCCTTTTCGTTTGTCTTATTTTCCATTACCTCCTCCTGAAAAGCCTTCTCCATTGGGAAGCTTGGAACTTTCTCCTTGTAGTCTACTGTTGCTCTCTTCATAGAGGACCTTAACTATCTCTGTCATATCAAAGAAAGCCTTTCTAAAGGTCTTCTCATCTTCTGTCATGATAGGTTCTCCTTCATGAGACATGGTCTCTGAAGAATCAACTACAACTTGAGGTTGTACTGGTGTTGGAATCTCAATTGCAACTTCTGCAACTTGAGGTTGAACTAGTGTAGAAGACTTTGGCAACCTTGCTCTTCTTCCCTTTGACCCAATTTTAGGGCTTTCAACCATCTTTCCTTCATCTCTTTTGAGCTTTAACCTTGTGAGCATGACATAAATTTGCAAACAATTAAATCATTCTTTCACAAAGAAAATCTAGTAAGCAAAACCAGTACATTGATACCAACTTGATCTAAATTGGAGCAGATTAGTAATGCTGTGCTGATTCCCCATTCAGAATTATACCCAAGATGCTTATCATTTTCTTTTCAAGTGCTTAAGGATTGAAGACTTTTTCTTAATTAATAGATTTTCATGAGAGTTTCTTATGTAAATGTTATGAACAATTTAACATAAAAAAACATATGCTGAACAACAATAATATAACAACAATGAACATCAAAATATAACACACAACAAGCACATGATAAAGGAGTTCACCCCTCCTGGGCTACATCTCCTTGGTCTAGCTTCAAGTGGATTGAGCCTCTCTATTATGCTCATATCATATCAAAAGTGTGTTTACAATGCTCAAATGTCTTTGAAACCTGTCTCAATCAGTTCAGAATACCAAAAACTGCTATAATTGACTATTTTTGCATCAAATTTGGATAAGAACTGAAGGAGTTATGACTTCTAGTTCTTCCTTTAATCGTTCCACAAAATGCTCTAAAACTGACAAAAAACAAATTAGCCACAAAATTCGCTAACTTGGCAAGAATTTTGCCGCACCATAGGCCATATCCTATTGGCCATTTCGTACATCGCAATCGGCGGGAAAAGTGTCTTGTTTACCTGGTGAAATGCTGTGATTGCAATATCGCGGACCCGCCGGAGTTTTAAACTATGACATATAATGTTATCGCATCCAGGGTATTTCACATTCGAGATTTAACTTGATCTGGGGCCGGTTCCTGTTATTGCTGCGATTGTGATATGTGATCACATCACTAACCTTATTGGGGCGAGGGCCAATACCTGTCCGTTGATCCCTTTCACGATTGTGATTACGATTTGATCGCATTGCAACCCAACCTACCAGGGGCCGATTTGAAACACCTTGTTTGCCTATCGCTTTGATATGTGATTTGCGAGGACCAATGGCGGGCTGCCACTTGGTGCCTCCTTATTCTCTCAAGCCTTGCCACATCATCCCAATCCTACCATGTAGGCAAGACAAACTTGAATTTTGACTTGCTCTAACTTTTGCATGCAAACTCGGATTTGGGTGTTGTTCACACTGTTGGATTCAGAATGATGAGATCTTCAATCTGAAGCTAAGTTTGAGAAGATTTTGACACTTTGATTTTTGAGCATAATTCTGAGCACCTGATCAACAACGCAGTGGAATGTTGCAGCTGTACGGGAGGCATAGAGCAGACACAACAACTATGCCATAGCATCAAAGGGTTAGCACAAATTAACAATAGAGGTAGCTTCAACGTCATAGGGCATCTAGACTGGCCAACATGTCAGATTTTGGGTGACTTTCCAATTGCTTACTTCTCAACAACTGAGCTGCAGTGCAGTAGTTAGCAATGGCATTGTTATGGGCAACCTGATGCAACATATTGAGAGGGAGTTGCAGTACAGATGTAGCAATGATAGTGGTGGTGTCATGGGAAGTAGTACAAATAGTAGCAGTGGACTGGATGAGGGGCAGTAGGCCGAGTATCAATAGTGCAGAGGACCGATGCCATGGATCAGTGTGATACTTCTGCTGGGAGGTATTGTTAGAGCACATCCCTCGCTAAGAGGGAGTGTGTGCTTCCCTTGTGACATTTATTCTCTCTTCCTATGGAACACAAAGTTTTTCCAAATGATACAACATATTATCATGAACATTGTAGTCTAATTCCTCAATTTGGTGGCCTTGGCTCAAGTTTAAATATATCTCTTGAAAGTCAACATCATGTGCGTATTGTTCAACATAACTTTCAGGCAAAACAAAATTATTCTTGAGTAAAATGGCTACATTTACAACCGGTCTAGAAAGCATATTAACAAATCTGTTATAAATGCCTTTCTTGTACCTGATTACCAATTGGAATTGTTGTAAAAATCCATTCCAACAAAAGTGACTTGACTACTGCAATTTGGTTTGCGATTTCAGATATTGCAAAGGCTAATGATTGGTGTGAATAATGGTTTCTTTTCCCATCAAATAATGCTTCCATTTCTTCACATTTTGTACAAATGCATAAAGATCTTTATCATACGTAGGATAATTAATAAAAACACCATTAAAATTTTTAGAATGAAATGAAATGGGCTTACCATGCTATAAAAGAACTGCACCCATGGCGTAGTCACTTGCATCTGTTTGTATTTCAAATGGTTGTTTCAAATTCGACAATGCCAAAACTGGGGTTGAAATGATCTTTTGTTTCAGAGCATCGAATGCTTTTTGTTTTTTTTCCTTCCCACTGGAAGACAACCTTCACACTGGAACACATGTAGTGGTGTTGCTATAGAGGAACAATTGGCAATAAAATTCCTCCAGTACTACGCTTCTCCTAGAAAACTCCTTACTTTTGTGACTGATTTGGTTATTGGCCAATTCACAATGACTAAAAATTTATATGGGTCAATCTTCAGCTCACCTCCTCCAATTATGTGGCCCAAATACACTAAAGAAGTTTTCCTGAATTCACATTTAGACATCTTCAAAAATAACTGTTATTTTCTCAAGACATCCAAGACTCTCCTAACATGCCTGACATGCTCTTCTTGTGATTTGCTGAATATCAAAATATCATCTAAATAGACAATTACAAATTCACCAAGAAAGGATCTTAAAACATCATTCATAACTCTCATGAATGTAGTTAGAGCATTGAAAAGACCAAAAGGCATTACCAGCCACTCAAACAATCATTGTTTAGTTTTAAAAGAAGTCTTCAAAATGTCCTCCTCAACTATTCTAACTTGATGATATCCACTTCTCAAGTCTAATTTAGTGAAATACTTTGCATTTTTCAACTGATCTAGCAAATCATCTGCTTTGGGCAGTGGGTATTGATTATTTATTGTGATCTTATTTAAAACTCAATAATCTACACACATGCATTAGGTTCCATGTTTCTTGGGTACCAATACAATTGGTGAACCACATGGCGAAGTAAAAGGACAAATTAATCCTTTATCTAACATTTCCCGGACTTGCTTTTTAATTTCTAAACTTTCTAGAATCGACATTCGAGACATACCAATGTTTGGGAGTGGACAGTCCTGCTGTAGCTAAATTTCATGCTAAATTCCTCTTTTTGGTGGTAGCCCCTTTGGTTCTTGAAACATGTCCCCATATTGATTGACCACACCAATCAATTCAGTTTTCAGCTTTACATCACAGGCTGCAAAGGATTCCTGCTCTGTGTCATTTTTCTGCTTGATCACGAGGAGAACGAGACTATTGCTGGAATTAACTAGTCGCTTCATTTCACCTGCATTTGCTAAAGACAGATTAAGTTTCCTGCGATGGGCTCTCGCAATGTACTCCACTCTATTTTTGAACAAATGGTATTTGTTCTCAAATCTATGGAAAATAACCTTCCTATCATATAAATACGAAATTCCCAACACCATTCCTCATATATCCAATGGCACAACGTCTAATTCAACTTCATCAATGAAATTAGCGGTGATTGCAAACTTGAAAATACATTTTCATGTGACCTGTAAATTAGCATCCTTGGTTATCCATCCCAATGGATACGGTTTGTGATGGGGCACGGTTTCCAGATTCATTTTCTTAACCAAATTGGCAAAAATTAAGTTGGCCTGTGATCCATTGTCAAACAATGTATTGATTTTCATATGTTTGGAAATGACTCAGATATGGAATAACTCTATTTGATTTTCCTCATTCGAAACACCGTGGGTATTGTTTTTTATGCTGTTAATTGCTACGACTGCCTCTTTGCTTGCTTTTGCCACGACTTTTCCTTTGTTGACTGTGGCTGTGATTTTTGTTTCATCTCCTGAGTCTGAACCCAAGTCTTGTTGTGCAGCAGCATTGGTCTTCTGTTTCCCTTTATTGTTGAATTTCTCTGGTCGTAATTTTGGATAAAGCTTCCAGCAATGAACTTCATCATGTCCTTCCTTGGAACATTTCTTACACATGGGTCTCTCCCCTTATTTCTTAACACAAGCATTTTTCTGTTGCTTTCCTTTAAAATTTTTCCCTTTTTCAACACTCTGAAATGGCTTTTTCTTACCTTCTTCCTGCATATTTTTCCCTCTTGCTTCAAGGTGTGTAGCTTGAACACAAACCTCATCAAGATTTGTGGGACTAAACATAAGAATGGTATGTCGAAGATAGCTATGCAACCCTCCTATGTATTTCAACAAGGTATCTTGTGAGTGTAAGTCTACTCCTAGCATAAAATCTCTTTTCCTAAACTCTTGAGTGTACTCTTGCACATTTTGACCTTTAAATTGTCTGAAATTTTTCCATTTCATAATAGGTTTTTTCATATGAGATAAAGGGTAGAACTGTCTTCCTATAGCAACAATGAAATCAGACCAAGTAATAGAGATCTTACCATGTTTTTTGATCTTGTCTTGAGTCCTTGCTTCCCACCATACAAGTATTGCACCCTCCATTCTCAATGAAGCCAACTGAATCTTGATATCATCCTCTTGAAGGTTTTGAATTATAAAATACACCTCCAACTAATGAATCCAGTTATCCAACTTCTTTGCATTAACTTCTCCATTTTACATAGGCAACTCGAATTTAACAGCAAGCTTTCGAAAAGGTGATTTACCAACCCCTTGTGAAGAAAGATGATGAGTATGAGTAACAGTGGTATTTGTGGAAGAGTGTGAAGATGCTTTCGAAGAAGAAGATGCAGAAGATGGTGGAGATGGTGGAGGTTTGTCTCCATTCCCATTATTTCCTTTTCGTTTGTCTTGTTTTCCATTACCTCCTCCTAAAAAGCCTTCTCCATTGGGAGGCTTGGAACTTTCTCCTTTTATTCTACTGTTGCTCTCTTCATAGAGGACCTTAATTATCTCTGTCATATCAAAGAAAGCCTTTCTAAAGGTCTTCTCATCTTCTATCATGATAGGTTCTCCTTCATGAGACATGGTCTCTGAAGAATCAACTACAACTTGAGGCTGTACTGTTGTTGGAATCTCAATTGCAACTTCTGCAACTTGAGGTTGAACTAGTGTAGAAGACTTTTGCAACCTTGCTCTTCTTCCCTTTGACCCAATTTCAGGGCTTTCAACCATCTTTCCTTCATCTCTTTTGAGCTTTAACCTTGTGAGCATGACATAAATTTGCAAACAATTAAATCGTTCTTTCACAATGAAAATCTAGTAAGCAAAACCAGTACATTGATATGAACTTGATTTGAATTGGAGTAGATTAGTAATGCTATGCTGATTCCTCATTCAGAATTAAACCCAAGATGCTTATCATTTTCTTTTCAAGTGCTTAAGGATTGAAGACTTTTTCTTAATTAATAGATTTTCATGAGAGTTTCTTATGTAAATGTTATGAACAATTTAACATAAAAAAACATATGCTGAACAACAATAATATAACAACAATGAACATCAAAATATAACACACAACAAGCACATGATAAAGGAGTTCACCCCTCCTGGGCTACATCTCCTTGGTCTAGCTTCCAATGGCTTGATCCTCTCTATTATGCTCATATCATATCAAAAGTATGTTTACAATGCTCAAATGTCTCTGAAACCTGTCTCAATCAGTTCAGAATACCAAAAACTGCTAGAATTGACTATTTTTGCATCAAATTTGGATAAGAAATGAAGGAGTGATGACTTATATTTCTTCCTTTAATCATTCCACAAAATGCTCTAAAATTGACAAAAAACAAATTAGCCACAAAATTCGCTAACGTGGCAAGAATTTTGCCGCACCACAGGCCATATACTATTGGCCATTTCGTAGATCGCAATCGGCAGGCAAAGTGTCTTGTTTACCCAGTGAAATGCTGCGATTGAAATATCGCGGACCTGCTGGAGTTTTAAACTGTGACATATAATGTTATTGCATCCAGGGTATTTCACATTTGAGACTTAACTTGATCTGGGGCCAGTTCCTATTATTGCTGCGATTGTGATATGTGATCACATCACTAACCTTATCAGGGCCAGGGCCAATACCTATTTGTTGATCCCTTTCACCGATTGCGATTACGATTTGATCGCATTGCAACCCAACCTACCAGGGGCCGATTTGAAACACCTTGTTTGCCTATCCCTGTGATATGCGATTTGCGAGGACCAATGGCAGGCGGCCACTTGGTGCCTCCTTATTCTCTCAAGCCTTGCCACATCATCCCAATCCTGCCATGTAGGCAAGTCAAACTTGAATTTTGACTTGCTCTAACTTTTCCATACGAACTCAGATTTGGGTGTTGTTCACACCGTTGGATTCAGAATGATGAGATCTTCAATATGAAGCTAAGTTTGAGAAGATTCTGACACTTTGATTTTTGAGCATAATTCTGAGCACCTGATCAACAATACAATGGAATGTTGTAGCTGTACGGGAGGCATAGAGCAGACACAACAACTACGCCATAGTATCAAAGGGTTAGCACAAATTAACAATACAGGTAGCTTCAATGTCATAGGGCATCTAGACTAGCCAACATGTCAGATTTTGGGTGACTTTCTAATTGCTTACTTCTCAACAACTGAGCTGCAGTGCAGTAGTTAGCAATGGCAGTGTTATGGGAAACATGATGCAACATATTGAGAGGGAGTTGTAGTACAGATGTAGCAATGATAGTGGTGGTGTCATGGGAAGTAGTATAAATAGTAGTATCAATAGTGCAGAGGACCGATGCCATGGATCAGTGTGATACTTCTGCTGGGAGGTATTGTTAGAGCACATTCCTCGCTAAGAGGGAGTGTTGATTTTTGGGTATCATTGGATGTGCTATAGCTCCAAAATTTTGTGGAGGGGATAGAACATATGAGATCTCGAAGACCCAGAAATTGTTTGGAGAAATTCCGCCTAGATCGTATTTTATTAAAATAATTAATAGTTTTAATGGGGTTCCTAAGTCTAAGCTTAGGAAAATTAAAATATTAATGGGTATTAATGAAAATATGGGTGGGAAGCTTCTAAGAGACAAGGATCAAGTCTAATTTAATATTAGCTGTTGATTAGGGAATTAATCTCGACCATTGATTTCACAACAAGAAATGTATAATGGAGGCTTGGGGTTAGTTGGAGAAGACACATAGAGAGATTGAGGAAATCATTTTTCTGAGGTGAGAAGTTCTCAGGAGGGGAATCAATTAGGGAGATCTTGTAGGTGAGTGGTAGTGATAGTTTGGGGATATAAACAAAGAGTAAAATAGAAGCTTGTGGAGGCAACGCAGTAGCTAGGAGAGCTGACACTGGGCCAGTCTTGGTCCACGCAAAGCCATAAGGGCCAGCTTAGAGGGAGAGAGTTGCCTTCCATGGAGAGTACCAGAATTGCCAGAAAAGTTGGGGAAAGATGACATAGTGGGTAGAAGAGCTGACGTAGAGCTAACGTAGAGCATCAAATAACTCCACGCAGGCCCATGCAATTACTATGAAGGGGCAATGTAGTTGTAGTCGGGGCCATCCAGATTTACTGTCGGGTCAGCCAAAATCTACTAGGTGAAGTGAGGTAAAAATCACTCAAGTTTTCCACCATTGTATTTCTCTGTCACTGGTTTGCCAAGAGGGTAACCAAAATTTGTATTTAGAACTTTTGCTTAATAATAGAAAACCATCAGAGCTGCTGCATCAGTTTTCTCGCATTGGGTTTTTTCGAGGACGTTTAGTCCAAACATAAGTGCGTCCTTTCTGTGATTGTCCCATTTATTTTTCAATACTTGATCTATATATTGGTGTAGGCTGTAGTGTATTTACATTAATATTTTATGAATATTTTTGAAATAACTTGTTAAATGAAGAACATAAGTAGGTAATGCAAATCAGTTTACTACAATAGGATTTCTGAGTTTTTCTATTAAAACAATTTCATAGTTTTGACACTGGAGGTGGTGGAGATTGAGAGGCATGCTTGAGTGCTCTCAGCATGGGGTCAATGTCTTCATTCCATGTATCCTTCTCTAACTCTACGTCTTTCTGCTCAATCAACTGCTCGATCTGCTGAACCGTTTCTCAATCCCGCATCTGTTCACTATCTACCTCAGCTGCTGGTTGTTCTGACTCCTCAACCTGTATGGGTGCTATTTTCTCTGTCATTGTTCCTTTCCTTTCTTCTTCCTCCCATTTTTTCTTTTATTCTCTTTCTCATATATTTTTTCTCCTTCAACTTCTTCTCTGTCTCCTGCAACTTCATTTCTACTACCTGCAAGCTCTTCTTTTTCTCTTCCTCTGCTTTGCTGTCGGTGTCCTCCGATTCCTTTTGCTTCGACTTCCAAGGTTGCCTGCATGATGGTTGAATATAATTTTACTCTACAACTTTTTTCTCCCTCTATTATGACAAAAAATTCCTCTTTCCATGATCTTGTACTGGATTTCTACCTTCTGCTACTACTGCTGGACTTGCTGCCATGTTAGTGTTGACTCCTTTTCTATGGACAACTGAGTGTCTGCATATATTGGCAAGTTAACTAGCACTTGCTCAACTGTTTCCCCAGTAATTCTTCCAATGTTATTTCTTGAAGCATATCTATTTGGTGCCATGGTAAAATTACTGCTCGAGAGAAGTGCTTCATGAGTGTGGTACCTGTGGGACAAAAATGACACTCATGGCAAGAAAAAATTCTCTTACAAATCAAATTTTCACAACATGATCAAGTGGAAATCAGGGAATCTAATGAGAGGGATTGAATAATTTTTACCAACAGGGGTGACTGAATGATTGTGGGAATTGCACATTGTGCAGTCCCAACAGTTAGTATGAAAGTTTGATGACTGGAATTGTGCAATGCACAGTTGTGTCTAGGGTAGAGCCTGGGAGAGACTACACATTGCACAATCTTAGGGACCAACTTGGGAGTCTGGATCATAGAACTGTGAAGTGCATAGTTGGAGCTAGGAAACCTATGTGCAATTCCACAAGCTAAGAAAGAGGCCTTGAGATGCCAGATTGCACAGTGCATGCAAGTGAATGTGAGATTCGTGCAAGGGGAGCCCATATCTGCCCAAGGGGAGTGTGCAATCAAGTAGATATGAAGGATGGTGTGATGTTGAGTGTAGATATAATTGAGTGATAATGAATCCAAGTAAACAAGTGTAGTAATCAACTAAACAGAAGGAGAATGAAACATGTGGAGAGAGTCGCTGCAACAATGATCGCTAGTGCAAAAATAGGGTAATGCATGCGACACTTGGGAAAGGAAATGCAAAACTTGAAACAAAACTTCTACAAGATAAAAAATGTTAAAACACCAATAGTCACTAAAAAAAAGTGAAAAAACACTCTCACAAGCTAAACAAACAAAAAATGATAGAAAGGGCCACAAAAGATGATAAAAGCAAAACTCACTTGGAAAAGTGACAATGATGCTCTGAAGGTTCCTTGATCTCCTCAAGCATGCTAGAAATTGATGATCAAGTACACAAATGAGCTCTAGAGGCATATGTTGCATCGAATTGAGAAAAAATGGAATTCATGACGTGCATGCTTGAGATCAAGGACAAAAGTGACACCTGGTGAAAATTTCTAAATATAACATTGTGCCACCTTCGAAAAAATAATAATAGATCCCTACTTCCTAGTGATGATTTTTTATTTTTCGGGAAAATTTTCCATGCATTGCCTAGAGAGATTGCATAGTTCTGGGAAGGATTGTGCAACCTTCTAGCTTATGCACTAAATAGCTTCTGAGCATAAAGACTTTTACACAATTTATGGGCTTAGTGACTCAGGCTTCCTCTCATGATCTGCGTAGTTTCTTAGTTGAAGGTAAGTTGTCAGCTGGCTGTGTGCAGTTTTGGAGCTGAAGGCTCATTGTCAGCTTGAACTATGCAATTCCCATAGTGAAAGGATGGTTTCCCTCAAGGATTGCATAGTTCTCTAAGGCAAGCCCATAACTGGGTGGAAACCAAGTAAAGAGATTGGCTTGTCGGTTAGATAGTAAAGCAAGTAAGAAAACAAAAGCCAACATGCAAAATATAAAGATCAATGAATCATAAGTATTTGGGTTAGTGTGAGATGAGTTTTTGTGATTTTGGGAGGAAGGCTCCATAACGAATCATAGGCAAAATTTTGGAGGGTTGTTGTAGTCGCTACAACACCCATATTATGTAAGGGACCACAAGTAATCAGGGAATAATGTGATAAGGCCGTTGTAATGGATGGATGGTATTGAGATACCCATGGTAATTACCCATGGTATTGTATGTATGAAACCTATATAGACGCTAGAGGCTCTCCATTAAGACATGTCAAGGATGATTATATTGACAAAAATATGGCTTGTGGAGTGTTCTCCTTCCTTAAGGAGTGATTGTAATATGTTTTCCTACCCCAAGGGTTTTGATATTAATAAAAAATTGAAGTTATATAACCTATTGTGTTATTTCTTGTGAATATTTGGCATTTTAATATATTTTCAAGTCAAGTCTACTAAAAGTGGTATCAAAGCTCTTTTTTGGGTTAAAGCGGGATGATATATATATATATATATATAGATTAGGATTTTTTTGGGTGGAGAGTTTGCAGATCAGATTTAAAATTTTTCGTGAAAGAAAAATGGCATACTTAAATTCCTTGCGAAAAAATACCCAATTTGGAAAAAAAAATCAGTCAAATAGGAGTTTGGATGAGGGAGATATCACTGATTTAAAATCAATTGTTTTGCAGAATATTTTCTAACAACAATTTGTGGATGAAGATTCTTAGCAATTTTTTTCTATTTTTGTGGAGAATTTTGGGAAAATAAACATAGATATGAGATCCTCTTGAAAAACCACCCAAATTCAAAAAAAACAATTGGTCAAATCAGAGGCCGGATAAGGGAGATATCGCCGATTTAAAATCAATTTTTTTTCATAATTTTTTGTGACGATGAGATAGTGGCAACACAAATCTTCATTTCCAGATTTCCCAGAACGGGATTTCAATTACATGAGAAGATGCAGAATGGTCGTTCTATTTTTGAAAATTTACTATAATATGGATCCTAAGCCATATTAACCGAGTTATGCCCATTTTAAATTTTCACCAAAGTGAGTGATTTTCTTCAAAACCCTTACTCTATTTTTAAGGGTTCTAGCAATATGTTTTTCATAGGAAAAGATAATGGTCCTACTATTGAAGAATTCCTAAAAATTCATAAGTGAACATGGCTGACAATTTGGAAAATTATGTCATTTCCTAATTTTAAAGATGAGACGACCATATAGTGGGAATCACTTAATAGAAAGAAGTTGGTAAGCCTTTTTGATGAAGAATTTGAAAAGGTCCTTTAGGAAAAATGGTTTCATGCTAGAAAAAAAAGATAATGAGAAACATAAGGGGTTATTCTCTACTGGTATCTCCTTATTAGAGGTTCATGGATATATTCAAAAAGAGAAGATCATTGTGTCTATCAATCCTAGTTTCCAACATAATTTTATCAATGCTAATTTGGGAAAAAAAATTGCAAGTTCCAACAAAAAACATTGAAAACACACATGTTGATAATGGGGATGTTCAAATTTATAAAGATTTGAAGATTTTTATGGATAAGTATGTGTTGCATTCTGATTTTTATACTTAAGATATGGATAATGTAGATGTTTTTTTGGGATACCCTTGGATGGAATATGTAGGTGCTATCAATATTAATGTGCATAAGAAATTCCTGAAGCTAATGGTATAAAAAGAAGAAAATTACATTGCAAGATATTTCCATTAGAAACAAGGAGGGTCCAACGAGGCCCAAGTAGAAAAAACTACAGGTACTGACACATCATATGAGGAGTCCATGGTGGAAGTAATAATGGAAGACACACAACAACCATAGGTGCCACAATAGGTACCAGATACCACTCTAGCTCCATCAGGTCATGAATTGAAGAAAGATACACCATCAGTTAAAAAACTTCAACATATCACCACCTGCACCACCCATCTATAAAATAACTAGCAAGGGGGGAAAATAATTAGCAACAAAGACAACAACCTATGTATGACACACAAAGAGGTGCGACGAGACACCCACAACACATCGACATAGAGGAACCACTAGAAACAACTTCCATCTCAAGCAAGTGAGGCACCAACTAGATCGAGTGTTCACCTTTCTTTGGGATGGCTAGATGCACGTGCATGGTACTAGTGGACTACGCTTTTGAATATATCTTATTATTTGTGTTCTTCTCATGTTTCGGGGATGAAACATGTTTAAGGGGGGTGGAATGTAGTATACCTAAGGGGGATAATATGGAGTACAAAGGGAGGTACCCAAGGGAATAATGTAATAATGTGATAAGACATATTTAATAAATAAAGTGGTTAACCCACATTATGTAAGGTACGATAAGTAGTTAGGGAATAATGTGATAAACCCATTGTAATGGATGTATGGTATTGAGAGAACCAAAGTAATTACCCATGGTATTGTTTGTATGAAGCCTATATAGAGGTTAGAGACTCTCCATTAAGACATGTCAAGGATTATTGTATTGACAAGCATATGGGTTGTGGAGTGTTCTCCTTCCTTAAGGAGTGATTGTATGGTGTTGCCCTACCTCAAGGGTTTTGAAATTAATAAATATTTGAAGTTCTATAATCTATTTTGTTATTTATTGGGCATATTTGGAATTTTAATATATTTTTAGGTTTGATCTACTACACTTGGTTTAGTTAGTGATTCTCAAAGTATCATTGAGTTCGAGACATCAGGATGCACTGTAGACGAGTCCTTATAAAATTGATTTGCAAAGGGAAAGGCATATTTTGTAGGAAATATACTTCCCAAGAAAATATTAGGGATATGATCCCTAATTCATGTAATTGGAAAGGACTTCCAACATAAGAGGGATACCTTTGGTGGTGTTGACAGCTCGAGGGTGCATTTTGGTTGTTGAAATAACTCATTATGTACGAACTCCTAAGGGATGTTACAAAAGCTCAAAGCCAAAAAGGACTTCGAGAACTTTGGAGTCAAACATGGATGACCATGTGAAGAAATTGATAAAAATAATTTATGATATCTCAAGATTTACCAATTATATTTAAAAATGCAACCAAGAATTGAATATTTCTATTATTGAAATGGAAATTTATTTGAAAGTTGCATATTTAATCGTAACTTATCCAAATAGGAATATGTTACTCAGGCCAAGTCCACCAAACAATACATGTGTCAATAGTATAGGACTATCAACAAGATGCAGAATCAAGGTCACTTTTTTTCCTATCATTCTTGTCTCCTCAAGGACACTAGCTTTTGAGGACTTCCAAAGCAATTCAAAAATAAATTTTGTTCAGGTGTATTCACATATCTTTGCCATGTCCATGGCTACCATGAACTTCTCCATGAAAAATATTCTAAAGACCAAGGAGAGATAACAAGGGGATAACTGTGGTTCTAGTTCTAGGGAAAAGTATAGGATATATAGTAGTTATACCATAAGGACTCTAGGTGGGATAGGTTATGAGTGCACTTTTCCTTAGGCTCCCTTAGGGAAGGATGGAACCATGGAGGGAGAAGTGTAGGGACATGTGTCTATATATGGACCTAGAGGTTACTTGGAGACTGCTAAGGGTAGAAATAACTCATAGAATCCATAGGGCTCTAACACATCCTTGTGTAGGTTTTAACCCTGTACAGAAATTACCTGCATACGAATTCTAAAACACAGAAACTAAACAATGTGAGAGCATAACACATAAAACACATATACACTGAGATTGTCCCTTGGATCCCAAAACTGGGACTACCAGCGTGATTTTTCATTATATTCCTTTCAATGTTACAATACATATTTATACATGCTGAAGCATCCAATACCATATACCAAAAACCATCACATCCAAAACCATGGACCAAAACCCATCACATCCAAAACCATGCACGAAAAATCATGCACAAAACCGTAGTAGGTTCGCCTGACCTAATATAAGGTCCAAAAACAAAATTTTTTGGGGTGCTTCCCTAGACCCCATAGAGTGGGGTTACCTGCACCCTTCAAAACCCTTGTGAACCCCCCCCCACCCAACTATGCAATCGACAAAATTCTGCCCCCCTTCTAACCCCCCGGTTAACTACGTGGGCTAGTCATGGAAACAATATAACACAACCCAACATTCTCCCACTTGTTGTTTTCTTTCCACTGGGGGCCACAAGAGAGCTTAGTCATTTATCCAACCCTACAACAACCATTATTTCTCTACACCAAGAGAACTTCTCAGAGCTCACAGATTTTGTCAATGCATCCGCAATATTCTTCAAAGTGTCCACCTTTACCAGCAACACCTTTTTGTCTTCTATCATATCCCTCACAAAGTGATACTGAACATCAATGTGCTTTGTCTTTGAATGATATGCAGGGTTCTTTGCCAAGAAAATAGCACTTTGGCTGTCACAGTGTATCCTTATAACTCCCTATACTAACCCCATACTTGAACATAATCTCTGCAACCAAACTACTTCCTTGCTTGCATGAGAGGCTACCATGTGTTCTGCCTCTATAGTTGATAGTGCCGCTACATATTGTTTCTTACTCATCCAAATGACTGCACCTCCAAATAGGTTAAACACATACCCACTTGTAGATCTTCTTTGATCCAGATCTCTAGCCCACCTTGCATCAACAAAGCCATGAATATCCAACACTCTGTCTAATGCTGGTCTTCCTTGGTAGCACAAACCATAATCACTAGTGCCACACAAATACTTGAAAACTTGCTTCACTGCTGTCCAATGCTCCTTCCCTGGTTTTGACATAAACCTGATCAATATTCCCACTACATGTGCAATGTCTGGTCTAGTACAGACCATTTAATACATCAGGTTACCGATTGCACTTGCATATGGAACCCGGGACATGTCCTCTTCCTCTTCTTGTGTCTTGGGACACTGTTCAGCAAATAACCTCACACCTATAGGAATAGGAACCTTCACCGGTTTACTATCCTGCATATTAAACCTCTGCAGCATTGTCTCGACATACTTACTTTGGTTTAATTAGAACTTCCTCTTTGCCCGATCTCCTTTAATTAGCATGCCCAAAATATAGTTTGCAGCACCAAGATTTTTCATGTCGAATTTGGAGGACAATTGGGTCTTCAAATCCTAGATAATTTCTTTTTCATTTCCAACCAACAACATATCATCCACATACAAGACCAGATAAATAACACAGTCACCAATTAATTTAAAATACACACGGTGATCTGCTTTGCTTCTGGTGAACCCAAGTCCCCGTATAAATGTATCAAATTTTTTATACCACATACTTGGTGACAATTTTAACCCATACAAAGACTTCTTTAACTTGCATACCATTTCTTTCTTACCCTTCACCAGCTTCATGTAGATCTCCTCTTCTAGATCCCCGTGAAGAAATGTTGTCTTCACATCCATCTGTTCTACCTCAAAATCAAAAGCAGCAGCAACAGATAACAGTAATCTAATAGAAGCTACCATGGCAACAGGAGAAAAAATATCACCAAAATCAATTCCTGCCACCTAGGAATAACCTTTTGCTACCAACCGAGCTTTGTATTTCTCCACCTTTCCTTCTGCATTTGTACTCTTCTTGAACACCCATTTACTGCCAATGGGTTTCATTCACAGTTCTGGGATCATCATTATTAACAAATAAAGTAAAATTTGAAAAGAAAGCAAATGGACTATACCTTTCTAGCTGCCTTCTTTCTCAAACTGATCTTCTCACACCCAGAGTTTGTGGCTCTTCATCTTTTGATTCCTCCTCTGCTGTAGAGATTGATTCTTCCTCCTTAAGTTCAAACTCTATCTTCTCAGGTTCCTTTTGTTGGACTTCATGTTTATTAACATCTTTCACCTCTCTGAACACCACATCTCAGTTGTACACAACCTTCCTTGTTACTAGGTTCTAAATCTTATAACCCTTTAAACCATCCTTATACCCAATAAAGATGCACTTTTCATATTTACTATCCAACTTGGTTCTTTTCTCCTTTGGAACATGTACATATGCATCACATCCAAATACCCTCAGATGTGAAAGATAGGGTTTCTTACCAGTCCATACCTCTAGTGGAGTCTTATCCTCCAACGCTGATAAAGGTGATATGTTGACCAGGTAACATGTTGTCTCCACCACCTCTGCCTAGAATTCATATCCTAACCCGACACCACTGAGCATGCTTCATGCCCCTTTCCATCAACGTCTTGTTCATTCTTTCTGCAACTCCATTTTGCTCAAGTGTGTATGGAGTAGTCTTCTTCCATGCTATACCACACTTCTTATAGAATTCTTCAAATTCCTTACTGCAAAACTCTCCACTTTTATCTGTCCTCAACACCTTTATCTTCTTCTATGTCCGGATTTCCACCAGAGCCTTAAATTCTTTAAACATGTTGAAGACTTCAGGTTTCTCCTTAAGGAAATGTATCCATGTATTCATTGAGAAGTCTTCTATAAACGATACATAGTACATAAACTTACCCGGTGATGGAACCTTCACAAGTCCAAACACATCATTGTGCACACGTTCTAATATCTATTTCGCCCTCGTACCACTAGAGGGGAAACTCACCCAATTCTGCTTCCCATATACACAATTTTTACAGAAATTAAAATCTAGAGAGCTATTACCCATACCTTCTACCATACCTTTACCATGATGTATTCGAATCCCCTTCTCTCCGATATGTCCAAGCCTTTGATGCCATAGCATGGTATTCTCGCCAGAGACCACTAGATTTTCTGCTCCACTTTCAAGAACCACAGAGTTTTTCACCCATCAACAATAGTGCTACCTTGCAGCTTGTACAAAGTTCCAATCCGAACTCCTCGCATCAATACCAGTGCTCCCTGAACCATCTTGCAGGTATCCTTATCAAACACTATTTTTGCACCTGCATCATCCAACTTGCTTATAGAAATCAGATTTCTAGCCAATGTTGGAATATGCAAAACACCCACAAGTGTTATAACCCTTCCACCTTGCAACTTCAACTTTACTTTTCCGTGACCAACAATTCTAGCCTTCCTGTCATCCCCCAAGAAGACATCACCACCATCATATTTCCCATACTCGTAGAACCACTCTCTATGGGGAGTGAAGTGAAAGGATGCACCTGAGTCAATCAACCATGCCTCATGATCTACATGTGTACTTGAAGAAGCCAAGTACACATCTCCACCTTCATCTGAGCCGTATTTCACCTCTGGAGAAGGAGCATCATCAGATCCATTTCCTTGGTCAGGAGCTTTAGATTTACAATCCCTTTTGTAGTGCCCTTCCTTTCCGCATTTCCATCACACTACCTTTACATGTTTTCCTGGAGATTTAGATCTCCCTCTAGATTTAGATCTCCCACTCAATGAATTATTTTTGTTTCTATTCTGGGACCATCCGCTTACATACAAGGCATCACCATTCTAGCTCTCCATATTTTTACATCTCATCTCCTCCATCAACGAGGATGAGACTATTTCATCAAACTGTAAGGCAGTTGCATTGCTACCTATTGCAATAACAAGACTATCCCCCGAATCTGGTAGAGAACACAACAAACTGATGCACTTATCTTCATCTGAAATTTTAATATCAACAGATAATAACTGACTTACCATAATATTAAATGCGTTCAAATGCTCTGTCACCGAGTCTCTAAATTTCATCCTTAGGTTATATAGTTTTTTCCGTAGGAATGGTTTATTCACCAGAGACTTAGATTGGTACAAAGTCCCTAACTTATCCCACAAAGCCTTCGCCATAGCTTCCCATAATACATTCAGCAATACTGAATCCTAGACACACAATCATATTGTGCTCTTTACCTTCTAATCCAACTTCTTCCATTCTTCATCAGACACTCTCGTTGGTTTAGTACCCAAATCTACTGCAATCCACTAATCTTTATCTACCAACAGATCCTCCATCTTGAGTTTCCACAACTCAAAACTCTGACCATTAAATTTCTTGATCTCTATTTTTCCACTGCTCACCATCTTCTTTCATCACTAGAATCGATCCCACAGATCTCCCACTGAATAGGGTCTACCACAGGTCCGAGCAAAACCCCTCAGCAACAAAGGCGTCCCCTTGAAGCCAAAACAACTCTGATACCAAATGTAGGTTTTAACCCTGTAAAGAAATTACCTGCATATGAATTCTAAAACACATAAAATAAACATTGCGAGAGCATAATACATAAAACACATATACACAGAGATTTCCCTTGGATCCCAAAACTAGGACTACCAGCTTGATTTTTCATTATATTCCTTTCAATGTTACAATACATATTTATACATGCTGAAGCATCCGATACCATGGACCGAAAACCATCGTGTCTAAAACCATGGACCAAAAACCATCGCATCCAAAACCATGAACGAAAAATCATGCACAAAACCATAGGTAGGTCCGCCCAACCTAATATAGGGTGCAAAAACAAAATTTTCGACCCCATAGAGTGGGATTACCTACACCCCTCAAAACCCCTGTGACACCCCCGCTATACAATCGACACAATGAAGGGGGGGCTCTGCCCCCCTTCTATCCCCCCGGTTAACTACGTGGGCTAGTCGTGGAAATAATATAACACAACCCAACACCTTGACTAGTTGAGTTGGGTTCCCTAGAGTTAATGTCATAGCCCGAGGGACTGTGGATTTAGGGAAGGGGGTGCACAACTTGGGTTGTTGCGTGATGGTGGATGTGATCCTATTGGTTGGAGATTGCTAAGGTTTTGTAGTTTGGCCTTATTCATATTTGATACTAGAAATGTACCTGACTTAGGTAGATGTTGGAATTGTGGATTCATCGCCCCAACTTATGGGTCATCTATTGTTATGAGAGATGGAGCAATGTGGTCTATGGCTAGATGGTACATACAAGGTCATGATAGATAGTTGGCTGATTTATTACATGTGTGCTAAAACCTATTTATGTTTTTTATGGTTCTCACACATGCTAGTTTTTTTTGTTATGTTACATATGTGTATTATTATTCTATTATGTTATCAACAACACTGTGAGAGGAATCATCCTAGTTGGTTGGATGGGGGACGTTACAAGCTGTATCAAATCCTAGGTTGCAATGTTGAGTCCACATGGGCCAAAGATAGAGAGCATAAACTAAAGTTATCCACAAATTATCTGACAAAATATGTCCATGCAACTTAGTTGGAAAAAAGTACTATAACATAACATGTTTATATGTCGTAAATCACGATAGACATTGGAAATATGAAATGATTAATAATATATAAAATTATAAGTGCATAACATAGAATATAAGAAAATCACTAAATAATTAATCCTTGTGATATAATGACATTGTATTATTGGAATATTTCCTACTGATTCCAAATTTCTCTCTCTCTATCTCTCTCTCTGAAGATCATTATACATTGAATTTGAGATGTTTCCACTGTAGTATGAAAAATATGTTTGTGAAATTTGTGTTTATGTATCTAAATGTAGTACTTAGCAATGATTTTAACTTTTATAAAACTTAGAAACTTTGTATGGCACATAAAGGAAATCATGGCTCCTTACCTTTATAGAGGCTTCACTTATGCAGCCATATAATTTATCTCTAAGAGATTGCATGCTTGAACATGAACTTGTTCCACATGAACTTGATCCATTTTTTCTGTCAGAACTTGGAATAAACCGATGCCCTTCAGTAGAGTGTTTAACTGGTGTTCCTATTGAAATTCCTTCCATATTATCATAAGTAAAGGAAATCGTACCATTGTTTTTACTAGTAGTGTTGAAAATGTAGCGAGAAAGGTCTTTTGGTTTGTGCCCTAGTTAGTAAAGACCTCAAATTGTCCTTCTCCCAGTATGAGTGTGACCTCATGAGTTAGACTTTAGTTAGGATGAGTTATTTCTAGTTTACTAGAATAATCATCAAGTTAACGTGCATAGAGTTGGAGCTTTAGTTAAGTGGAGTCTTCATTAATTTGACTACAAAAAGAGGTGGCAGTTACAAGTTCAGTTAGAGCAAGTTAGTATGCAGTCTTGATTGAAGGAAGGACGAATTAAGAACTCTAGTGTTGATTGGAGAGAGAAAGAGCGTAACTCTCAATTAACTTGTCAATTAGAATTCAAGTTCTAAATTTGAACTGGGCCTCCTTACATGTTCAAATTGGGTCTATAAATAGGAGGATGAAGGCACAAGGAATTCATTATTTTGTGCAAAAAGGTTTGCGTGACAAGAAAAAGCTCATGAGTTTGTCAGAGAGCCTTGATTGTGGAGAGTGTATGAATTGTTTCCTAAGAAATAGGAGGAACAAGTGCACTAGAATTTAGGAGTTTGTTGTGGACTAAGAAGAGGAGCTAGGTCCTAAGAAATATGGTTGCCAAGTGTGTAGGGAAATAGGGATTTTCCCTATAAAATAGGATTTTATCTTAGATAATACAAGCTCATGTGCACTAGGAAATAGGGACATAGTGCACAAGTATTAAGGTGCCTCTAGTGCACAAATATCAAGTAGAATAGAATAGGTTTTGTAGAGAAAGTCTAGGAGGTAGCAGAGGAAGAATTGTGTGCTAGAGGGTCGAGATCAAGCAAGATGAAGGCCAACAAAGATCAATTATATCAATTGAGATTTAAGAGAGAAGAGAAATGCTTTCTCAAAGAGACAAATTGCTTTGTAATAGATCCAAGTTCTCAAGAACAATCAATAAAATAGACACATCGAGCAAGGAGGATTTCCATTTTGGGTTTCCTAATAAAATAAGTGTGTCAATTTGTACATGTGTTTTTATCTCTGTGTTTTTATTTTGCTGCTTATGACTTGTTATGAGACTATGTATCTCGGTGAAAGTAAACTAAACTTCAATTTTGATATATTCATTTTTGTAGTTGCAGAGTTTCATGGAAACTTAACATGGTATATGAGTAGAGATCAATATAGATACCAACAATAGATTGAGAATTTAGTGGACAATGAAGATGAATCAGAAGGTTTGCACCAGAGTTTTAAGAACAAACCAGTTCTTTAGATAACAATATGGTGTTCCAAGGAGAAAGTTTAGATCACAATTTAGAGGGAGCCTCAAATTTATGCTCATGGAATGACTGGATCTAAGTAGTGTTGGAAGTTAATGGAGTGCTCGAGTATGTGAAACAAGTAATAGCTCCACCTCAAGATGCCTAAGAATTGATCCAACATATAAAGAATGAAACCAAGGCGAGGAGGATGCCATATTAGAAGTTTATTAGGGTTCCAGTGATGCCAGAAAGCTTGATCTGAAGGAGAAGCTAAGGAGTATCCAGATGAGAAAAGGAGATCCCATCATCACGTATCTTTCAAAGGTCACTCAGGTTTAGGATGAACTAGGTTGTGTGGGTGTGACTATAACAAAAAATTACCTTGTGATTCTTTCTCTTTTGGGACTTCATAAGTCTTGGGAGAATTTTCAAGATGCAGTAAGTGCTAGAGAGAATATTCCCAATTGGGAAATTCTATGGAGTGACTGCATTGAAGAAGAGATCCAGAGAGGCACAAGATCTGGGAGATCAACTCTAGAAGAGGATGAGGATAACCTTTCCCTGACAAGCAAAGGTAGTAAAACCAAGGGAAAGAGGGGCCAAGGAAAGGTCGGGTCCAATAAGAAGGGAAAGAAGAAGAAGAAGGATATGAGCAATATCAAGTGCTTCCATTTCCATGAGTTTGGGCATCATGCCACCAAGTGTCCTAATTGTAATAAGGAGTCTAGTAAGGATCATGTAGCTGCATCAACTAAGGTAGATGTGTTTTCTTCCTAGATCGAGAAATATTTCTCATTTATAGATTGCATGGCAAGCTCAGTAGACAACAACGTATCATATATTGATTCACGATCATCCTTCAACATGATTAGGAACAGGAAATATTTTGAAGACCTGAAGGAGAAGGACTTGAAGTTGCATATTGAACTAGGAGATTATGGAAAGTATGTAACTAGGGGAGTTGGTACTGTTAGTTTTCATAGGGAGTCAGGTAATCCTCTCCATCTTAGAGATGTCCTCTATGTTCCAGGCCTAAAGAAAAATGTTGTTTCAGTAGCTACCCTTGAGGAGAAGGGTTATGATGTCATCTTTTGCAGAGGTAAGCCTTACCTTAATCACTTAGCTTATGGATGTGTGAGGAATATAGGTGTGAGGATGAAGAATGTTTACAAGTTCTAGGTAGAGACGGGTGCAACATTAAGCAACAAATTATATAGTGGAGAAGTGATGGTTGAGGAAAGTAGATCTTTTAGGGAGTCCTTAGTGTTAGGATATTTTGACACTTGATCTGTGGCTTAACACGTGATTGGTCCATGATCTGTAGAAATTTTGAATAATATGAAACTTATTCACAGAGATTGTCCTGATTATACACTATTTGCGGAATCATGCATAATACATAACCTCCTCTACGTTGATCATCAATTTTGCGGAATTAAAGAAACAATCACATGCGCACATTGAAGCATCAATCACACATATCAACACAGTATATCACGGGGAAAGAATACAGCTGAAAACCCCCAACTATATGTATATTATATTGATTGAGAACATGTAACAATACATAATACAATACTCCTCACAAGTACTCAGTACTATCTCCACTTGTTACACACAAACTAGCTCAGATCTAAATCAGTCACTGGCTCAAATCTCCTCCACTGCTTGCCCGCCTCCACTGCACAATACATGTTTAGAATAGATGAATGATGATCCAAATTCATATTTCCCTTGGATATACCATGCAATCCTCATTGGCAATACTCAATCCATTGATTGTGCAAATCACATGCACAACTATAGTCACAACTGGTAGCTGTCTTGCCCTTTCACTCACCTCTAACACTTGTCTTCACTGAACTGTCCATGCACTGAGTTAACTGATGTATTCTTTAGTTGATTTATGAGTTAATAATTAGTGAATTAATTAATAATTAATTCACACCACTTATCATTAGTCTATTTATCAGTTAGACTAACTACAACTAGTTCAACTAAGTCAAACTGAACACAACTCCATCAACTCCTGATCCAACTCCACAAAACTCAATCACTAAAGTCCTCCATGCAATAGCTCAAGTTAACCCACAAGAAAAGCGTATTTCCTTCTGGTAGTTGCATGTGCCACATCCGTAGCTCGAACTGAAGTGCTGCAAGAGGATAATATAATGTTTATAGTCTAAATATTATTAAGAGCTAATAATATTCGACTGTTCTATTTTTAGACTGGTAGTCTAAAAATAGACTCCGCCCATATGTCTAAAAATAGAGGTCCATCTATTTTAACCAAGCCATGACCAATCATCCATTAAATAGCATCCTACAATCTCATAGACCATGAGCCATATGTCTAAAAAATAGATACTTTGCGCCAAAAATAGCCTGCGGCACACTTAGTGAAGCGACTTCTTTTCACTAAGCTCCATCATCTTGTTGCATTTTCAACACTCCCTCTCAACAAGATATGGATTATATGCAACCCCTATCCTGTAACTCTGGAATGTTCTGCGTGCAACACATCTACCTGGTCCACTTGCTCCAACAACACTTGGAACAAAAACACTCCCAACTGACCCCTCTGTTGGGCTAGGAACATACTCTGATGCTGAAGCTCTACCTATTGTTGACAAGTGCTCCCTCTCTAAAATCTGCGCTACTGCAACATATCCATGCATCTCGCACCATTGCACACCTCTCTGTGCCACCTAGCACTGTGCAAAACACTTGTGCCTCTCACATTGCTGCAGCCTGCTAGCTATGTGCTGTCCTGGGATTCCC
>APFE030859736.1:0-22202 GCA_000404065.3 Pinus taeda
TGATTTACTTCTTGATTTGCTCCTTCTTTAACTCCGCAACTGACTAGTTATCTCCGGAACTTGTTGTAGGTGTTGAGTTTTCTCATTGATCACCACTATAGTTCATTACCTTGGGATCTTCACCCAGTAATGCTATATAATGAGCATTGTAGCATATTTTCTAATGAATCATTATTTTCTTCTTTCAATTTTCTTTTAATGTTTTTGCTCTGCAAAGCTGTGTGTTCAACCTTTACTAGCTAGATTCATTTGTGCAGGTTTTCTAACACATTTACAATACTCTTGGTGTTTTAGGCCAAATATGAGGTTTGATCCCGGGTCTCTCCTGGATTAGGCTTGATAGTTACCGTTTCACCATGTGGTTAAAAAAAAAAGAACGTATCATCCGCACACCGCCTTATCGCCTTATCGAGCGCTGGTAAGTATTCTCGTTCTCAGACGTTCATTAAGCTATACAGTGACTTCCTATTTCTAGTTTTAATTGAGGCGGCTGGCTTGAGGAATTTTGGGCGTTTACTCTGATCTTTCAAACTCTTCTATCAAGCCCTTGTGAGAAGATCAAGGCTTGCTCCTCATTTACCAAACTCCCCTAGAAGAAGACATCCATTACCCCAACTAGAGGGTATCTTCGACTCTGGTGATTTCGGAGACCTTTCAACTATCCGTCGTTAGTACTGGTAGTGGTGGAACCCCCGTTATTATTAGCATTCCGAATCCCATTCGCAGTGCGGGGTATTCGTACTCGCAATTGAAAAATCCCCATCCGGGGTCGGAACATTCACCATCGAAACGGCAAAGTGTGCGAAAATTCTCAACCCCATTTCGGAAAGTGGGAGATTCTGATGGGTTGTGGGAACATTACTAATCCAAGTGGTGCCAGAGACCATGGCCACGGGTACGCTACCGGGGCTTGAAATCCACAAGATTTAGGAATATACCCACCACCGTAGAGGATGATATCGTACACTATCCGGTTACGGGTTCGCTATAGCGTATATTAAGATATATGATTACAAAAATCGCTTTTCAGTAGTCAGAGTGATTGTTAGTATCGTTTGTTCTTTCATCTCTGGGTTTTAATTTAATTTCAAGGCATATGTTTGCTCTATTGGTATAGAGCTAAAATGGTAAAGCCGGAGCCCGTATTATAAAGTATTTTACCGTATGGACTTAATTATAAATTCATAAATTATTGCTCTATATTGTTTTGGAGTTGAACCCATAAATAATAATATATAAACTTCTTTAAAACTTGAAATACAACATTTACTCTTTTATAGTCTTTCAACGTATAGTCTGGTATAAAATAGGCTTTAAAATTCTCGTTGCGTCAAGACACGACCACCTATATATCTGTTCATGAAAAGCAGAGAAGTAGCCGTGGCCTTTGCATTGCCAATATCCATGATCTTGTCACCCTTAATTGGTTTGTAAAATCGTTATTGGTTCAAATATCCAGTAATGTAGTTTACTTGGATCCAAAACCGAAAAACATGAGATCCTAAAGGCCTTGCAATGGAATCTAGGTTGTTTATACGGCATTAATCGAAATGCCGCTACATTTTGTACCAACTATCAGTAAAACCTTTGCAAGCTATGTCACATGGTTTGGATTCGACCACGCATCCCATATTTTTCACATAAAGGTACGATTCGATATATTTATGCTATATATGTTTTTTAAAATTATATTTATATTTTTTATTATTAAAAATATGTATAATTTTTAATATAATGTAATAATTAATTTAGTGTGAAAGGTTAATTTAATTGGTTTTGATATCAAATTTGTGTAAATGTTTTCAAATAGAGGAGCTCACATATATAACTCTCTTACTTGTTGAATATGAAATAAATTATTTAACCAAATTGAGAAGCCAACAATACTATGAAGAATAATACATATAAAAAATATAGATAAAACAATTAAAAAACACACTGACTGTGTGAGTTACAAACTGCTGCAAATCTCATATATTGATTCAACTGTTAACTACATTATTAAATAGTAAACCTATTACTAAAATCCACTCTGAAATAATTCTACTGCAATTACAACTAATTTCTAGCACTTTCCAGCAGCACTGACCACCCTAACAATCTGCTGCTTTAATCCCTAACAATCTGCTGCTTTATTTTTGCAGAGAACACAAAATCTGCTGGCTACTTTGTCAGCATTTTACATAACTAATTAAGCATTAATTCTAACACTCCCCTTAATGATTAATGAGGATTTACTATCTTATCTCTTATTGCCAAAAACTGATCTTTTGCCACTGCTTTGGTGAAGATATCTGCTAGTTGATGCTGAGTATTTATATGCTTTAATTCAACATCCTTCTTTTGCACCAAATCTCTAATGAAGTGATATTTCAGATCAAAATGTTTTGTCCTGCTGTGATGAACTGGATTCTTTGCTAACTTGATGGCACTTACATTATCACAATAAATCACTGTAGGCTGAACTTGTTTTTCTCCAATTTCTTCCAAAATTTTTCTGAGCCAAAGAGCTTGTGTACCTACTGAGGTAACTGCAACATACTCCGCTTCTGTAGATGAGAGGGCAACAATGCTTTGTTTTTTTGAGCTCCATGTAATTAAACCAGAATAATTTCCAGATGTGGACTTACGGTCATCAAGACTACCTCCCCAATCTGAATCACTAAATCCAACAAGATTGAACTTTTCAGAAGAGTAGTAATGAATACCAAAATTTAGAGTGCCTTTCACATACCTTAAAATCCTCTTCGCTGCCTTCATATGTGTTTCAGATGGATTTGTCATATATCTTGAAACAAGTGAAACTGAATATGTAATATCAGGCCTTGTGTGGGTTAGAAATATCAAGCTCCCCACAATACTTCTGTAAGTTTTCTCATCCACTAAATCAGCACCATCATCTCTACATAACACCTCTCCATGAGCACTCGGAGTAGGGGATGGATGAAAATCAAGCATATCAAATTTATTTAGCATATCCCGTGCATACTTTGTCTGACAAATGAAAATCTCATCCTTACTTTGATAAACCTCCATTCCTAGAAAATATTTCATGATGCCTAGATCTCTCATCTCAAATTCATTCATCATAGCAGCTTTGAATTTATCATTCATCTTAGAACTACTACCCATATACAATAAATCATCAACATACAAACTTATGATTAAAATATCAATACCTTCTTGTTTGTAGTAAAGGGTAGGATCATTCTTACTTCTCAGGAAGCCATTTTCCTAAAAGTATCCATCAATCCTTGCATACCACGCTCTGGGTGCTTGCTTGAGGCCATACAAAGCCTTCTTCAACTTGTAGACATTATTCTCCTTTCCTTCCACTTCAAAACCTTGTGGCTGCTCCACATATACTTCCTCTTCTAAGTACCCATTCAAGAAGGCACTTTTCACATCCATTGATGTATGCTCCACTTTTTATGAGCTTCTAATGAAATCAACATTCTAATGGTCTCATGTCTTGCTACTAGCACAAATGTTTCTTCATAATCAATTCCATACTTCTGTGTGAATCCTTTAGCAACTAATCTTGCTTTGTGTCTTTCAACACTCCCATCACTATTAAATTTAGTCTTATAGACCCATTTGGTGCCAATCTTTTTCTTGTCACGTGGAAGCTCTGTCAACTTCCAAGTGGCATTCCTTTGAATGGAATCCATCTCTTCTTGCATGGCCTGCATCCAAACATCATTAGTACATGCATCTTCAAAACATGATGGTTCAAATTCACCATTGGCTAACAAAAAAAAATTGACTATCTCACCTATTGGGCTTTCTTCATGTGCTTGATTTGCACTCCTCTCATAGATATCACTCAATCTTCTTACCTTCCTTGTAGAACTTGGAGAAGAAGATGGACTTGAACTTGATGTTGAAGAAATTAATGAAGGGCTGCTTGGTCGAGTTAAGCCACTAGTTACAGAAACATTAGTTGGCTGCTCATGATCATTATCAACAATTATATCATCATTCAAAACAGATTTTGTCTTCTCAACATGGCCTTTTTGATGACCATAAACTCCCCCTTCATCAAAAATTACATCTCTTGAGACAATAAGCTTGTTAGTTAGAGGATTATACAATTTATAAGCCTTTCTTGTCTCACTATACCCAATAAAAATGCATAACTCACTCTTTGCATCTAACTTTTTTCTATTTTGATCAGGTACATGCACAGAAGCCAAACAACCAAAAACTTTGAAATGAGTAACATTAGGCTTTTTTCCATACCAAGCTTCATAAGGAGTCATATTTTCCAGTGCACTCGTGGGGCTATGGTTGAGGATGTATACTGTTGTAGCAACTGCATCTCCCTAATAAGAGTTGCTCAATCCCTTAGTTTGTAGCATGCATCTTGCCATTTCAACCACAGTACGATTTTTTCTTTCAGCTATGCCATTCTGCTGGGGTGTGTATGCTGTAGTATTGTGCCTCTTGATGCCATTCACATCTCAATAATTCTGGAAAGCTTTTGAGCAGAATTCTCCTCCACGGTCAGTCCGCAAACATTTGATCTTGCATCCTCTCTCATTTTCTACAAGGGCTTTGAACTTCTTGAATGTATCTAGGGCTTCACTTTTGGCCTTCAAAAAATATACCCAACAATTTTGTGAGTAATCATCAATAAAAGTGATGAAATATGATGAATTACCCAAACTCTTAATGTGCATAGGACCACATATGTCTGAATGAACAAGCTGAAGTGAGTGATGAGCTCTCCATGCACTACCCTTTGGAAACCTTTCCCTTGCATGCTTTCCTTTAGCACATCCTTCACAAACCTCCTAATGCTCTTCTACCTTGGGCAAACCAGAAACTAATGCATGTGAGGTTAGAAACTTCAAACTCTGAAAATTTAAATGCCCATACCTAAGATGCCATAACCAACTTGAATCCTCATAAGCCATATTAGCAAGATTTCTATTATGTTCATCAAACCTCAAGGGAAACATCCTATTTCTTGTCATAGGCACAATAGTGATCACCCTATTTCCCTTATTCTTATCATAGATAGTACATGTCTTATTTTCAAAGACTACTTTATAATTTTTCTTAGAGAGTTTCCCAACACTCAACAAATTATGCTTCAATTGTGGAGTATAATAAATGTCATGAATACTCTTTATACCTTCTTTTGTTTGGACCTCCATAGCTCCTTTGGCAACAACCTCCAATGATTTATCATCACCAAGCTGGATCTTGGATTTGAAACTTCCATCCTTTGCTAAAAACAACTTCTCATTCCCTGTCATATGGTTAGAGCATCCAGAATTGAGGTACCAAACATCTTTACTAGTATTTTCACCTTTGGCATAAGATAAAAATAAGTGATCTGGAGGATACTCACCACTTTCTTGAGCATAATTAGCATTTTTAACTTCTTTCAATCTGCATTCTCTTTCAAAGTGACCATACCTGTTACAATGGTAACATTGAACATTTCTCTTATCAAATCTACCTCTACCTCTTCCTCTGAAACTACCTCTTCCACTTGAGCCACCTCTTCCTCTACCTCTTGAATAATTTTGGCTTTGCCATTTACCTTGACCTTGAGGGCTTTTGGTACTGTTGCTACTTGCATCTTCATTCTTTGTAATTTGTAATTTAGAGGAAAAAGCTTTCTCTACAACTTCAAAAGTTCCTTCAATATTTCTTCATGAGACATAAAAGATCCAACCAATTCATCAAACTGTAGTTTTGTTAAATCCTTACTTTCTTCCATGATTATTGCAACATGATTCCATCTATGTGTTAAAGATCTCAATACTTTTTTAATTAAAACTTGATTACTTACAGCTTCTCCAAGTTTAGCCATTTTATTGACCACATCTTTGACTCTCACACAATAGTCACTGATACTTTCAGCTTCTTGCATCTTCAAATTCTCGAAATCTCACTTCAATGTCTGAAGCTTGACCACCTTAACTTGATCACTACCTTGGTAAGCTTCTTGTAGATTCTCCCAGGAAGCTTTGGTAGTTTTTTCTCGTGATATTCTTGGATATAAGCTCTTATCCAGATCTATCTGAATGTGAAACAAAGCTTGAGCATTCTTCTTCCTTGCTTCCTTTCTTGATGTTCTTTCATTGGGTGTAAGAGCATTCCAATCAGCTCGCTCCTCATATCTTGATTCAACAATCTCCCACAAATCTTTTCCAATAAAAAATGTTAGCATCTTAATGCACCAATAATGATAATCGTTCCCATCAAATTCTGGAACTAGCATCTGGTTAGAATTCGACATGATTAACTTTGGCGAAATTCCAACAATACAACTTTAACCCAATATAATTTTACCTGCTCTGATACCACTCGTAGAATATGAAATGAATTATTTCAAGCAAATTAAGAAGCCAACAGTACTATGAAGAACAATACATATAAAAAATATAGATAAAACAATTAAAAAACATAGTGGTTGTGTGAGATAGAAACTGCTGCATATCTCATATATTGATTCACTTGTTAACTACATTATTAAATATTAAAACTATTACTAAAATCAACTCTGGAATAATTCTACTGCAATTACAACTAATTTCTATCACTTTCCAGCAGCACTGACCACCCTAACAATCTCTTGCTTTAATCCCTAACAATCTGCTGCTTTAATTTTACAGTGAACACAAAATCTGCTGGCTACTTTGTCAGCATTTTACATAACTAATTAAGCATTAATTCTAACACTTACTAAGGACAAGTGGCTGAGCTTTTGAGCACATGGGCTTGAAGAATAATCTTTGCCACAAAATTTAACTATGTAACCTTTTAAATGCATGACACAATGTTTATAGAGAGAAAAATGGAGTGGGAGGGTGGCTCAGAACATTTGAAAATTCATTAATTATGGAGCTGGTTAATTAACAAACATTTGGTTATCAATGCGGAAGATCAGAAATGAATGGGCAATGGATAGGTGGCACATGATTGAAAGGGAGATATCAAGTGAAACGTGATGTGGAGGTGATGTGGGGTGGCGATAAACTGAGGGATGGAGTGGTTTGTGGCGTTGGTATTTCTAATTCCGAAATACTAAAAGGTAATTTGAGTGGTTTATGTAGGCAGTATTAAAGACACCCATTCCCTCATAAACTTTAGTTAGTGAATGAGGGTGGAAAAGGAGTGTGGGTGGTATGAATGCCGAGGAGTGTGGGCTATGAGAGGTGAGGTGGAGGGAGTTCAATGTGTGAGCCGGGAATGAATGGTGGGGTCGTGATATGATAGGGAAACATGATGGTTGTAGGTCCAGGTGATTTACAAATGGAGTGATAGCATTTGAATGAAATAGCATAAGGTCAAAACTTTGGTTGTTCCATCTCCCGTCATCAATATGTTTCCTAATTTTTTGATTTTTAGGAAATAACCACTTCAACATCTCAAACTTTCACATTTCTAGCTACCCTTCTACTCCTAACATTTTTAGTTATCCATTGAGAGTCAATTTAAACTAGCAACCCAATATTTTCCTTTTATGAGCAATCTATATGTGTACCTTATTCCCTCCATTGGCTCAGATTAAACTGTTGAGCCAATTTATTTACTACCTATGTGAATCAATTTAAAACAAAGCCAATTACTATGCAACCTTATAAGTGTATAAAATAACATAGTATGCAACCTTATAAGTGTATAAAATAACATAGTGTGGCATCTAAATAAACTTCACACAACTATAATTTTTCAAACTGAATTTAGAACCAAGTAGTGGCATTAGATTTGCAACACTTTTAGAGCTTATTTCGTTTTCTTTTCCTTCTAGCCTAACGTTTTATTTTTGCCTTCATTTTTTAGGGCATCCACCCTAACATTTTCTTTGATATGGACATATTTATCAAAATATTTTCCTAGCATTTTTTTATTCAATATTCTTTTTGTCCATATTCTATCGAAACCAAAAAATGATACAACATTGACTCCAACTTAGGACTACTTTCTCATGCATAATGCAGAGATCCATGTGCCTTCTCCTTGGGCTATGGAGTCCTTTGCTATAAAAAATCTCACTCACAAGTTAGAAATTAAAAGAAACCAGAGTTTTTACAATGAAATGTATTCCAACCTCTTAGTATTGAATGAAATGTTTTGAGAAACCTTCCATTTACATGATAAGTGGAATATAGTCCGTCAAGATTTTGTAGCACTAAAGTATTATTGCCCTTCACTTCAGCAATTTCTAGAGGACCAAACCATAGGTTATCAAACTTTCCATGCTTTCCCTTTTCCTCCCTCCTAGAGTCCCATCTTAGAACTAGGTCACCTAGGTCACCTTCCGTGAAGTCAATTTCCATACATCTTCTCTCAAATAGGCTTTTCATCTTATTCTAATATTTCTTCAATTCGTATTGAACCGCATCTCTGTTTTCATTTAGTTCAATAATTTGATCTAATTCTTGAAAAATCATTTGGTTCATCTGTTGAGTCATGCAAGAATTTTAAACTTGGGAAAGTCAAATTGGTGGGAAAATTGCATCTTTCCCATAGACTAACTGAAAAGGATATTTTCAACTAGATATATTTGGAGTTATTATGTTTTCCCATACTGCATAAATTAAATGAGAGTACTAACACATTTTATGACCTGCTAGGATCTTTTTTATTACCTTCATGAGACTTTTATTTGAGGATTCTGCAAGGCCATTACTTTGAGGGTAGTATGGAGTTGACTGATGTAATAGAATCTTGGCAAAACTCAATCATTTTAACACTAGAGAATGTTTCTAAATTATCTGTGACAACTTGAGTTCGCAACAAAACCTAGATAAGATATTTTCTTCAATGAATTTAATTACTACTGAATTGGTAGAATTTCTTACTGGAATTGCTTCCACCCATTTAGTGAAGTAGTGTGTTTCCATGAGGATCCATCTGTGTTGATTACTTGAAGTGGGATGGATCTCTCCAACAAAATCTAATCCCCAATGAAGGAAAGGTGCTGAGATTACTACTAGTGGAAGAGTTAAAAGTTTCTTCTTATCAGCAAACATTTGACAAGGAACACAACCTCTCACCTTTGCCCCTACTTGCAAGAACAATGTTGGCCAATAAAATCCTCCCCTTAAGGTCTTGTATGTTGTTGCTCTCCAAGCACAATGTCCTCCACAAAATCTTGTATGAAACTCATCAATAATTCCTTCAGTTTTTGATTCTGTTAAACATAATAACAAAATATTCAGTGGATCTTTCGAGTAAAAATTTGCATTTATGATGCAGTACTTGACTGCTTTCAATTTAAGATTTTTACACTCGGCTTTGGAGAACTATGTTGGGCATTCAAAATGCAGCAGAAAATTTACAATGTCTTGATACCAATCTGACAATAAAAATTTGCCATCAATATGTAAAGGTCTGATTTGATGTGAAGGTAAAGGTTCTTGTGGATTCTTTTCTTCACATTGAAGAGAAGGTTCTTGTGGATTCTCCCCTTCTACAAGGATAGAAGATTCTTGTGGGTTCTTCCCTTGTACTTCTAAAATAGAATTGATTCCAAGCACTTTGTAATTAGATTATGCTAGAATCGTGGCTAATCCCTTGCCTTTCACTAGCTTTGTAATTTTTATAGTTTGATCAAACTCAAGTATTTGAGTGATCCACCTACCTCTTTTCCCATGAGTGTCTCGTTGAGTTAAAACGAATTTTATAGCACCATTAGGAACAGAAGGAGTAATAGGTGAATGTAGGATATACATCTTGAAAGATTTCAGGGCTTGAAAGAGTGCATAGGATTGCTTCTAGATTATGTCATACTTAAGCTCGACATCTCTTATAACCTTACTGAAAAAGGATATGGGCTGGTCATGGGAATCTTCATTGTTTTTTAATAGAACAACAACAAGGGTTGTTTCTGTGGAAAAAGAAAAGATACTGAATGGTTTAGTATAATCAGGGTTGGCCAAGGTGGGAGCTTCATAGATAGCTTTCTTGATCTCATCAAATGCATGCCTTGAAGAGACAACTCATTTAACTTCTTCATCCTTTTGTAGCATGTTAGTTATATCTTTACAATCTTTGCACAATTTGGGATGAATCTCCTCAAAAAATTAATCTTGCCTAGAAAGGATTGAATTTCTTTCTTGTTTCTAGGTAAAGTCAATGTTTCAATGATAGACACATGCTTGTGATCAATCACCACTCCTTCCTTTGAAATTATATGGCCCAAAAGTTTCCCTTCTTTGATAGCAAACAAATAATTTTAGGGTTCAATGATATCCCAAATTTTCTACACCTCTCAAAAACCTTGATCAAGTCCTTTAGATGTTTCTGATTAGATTTAGGAAAAACATTAATCTCATCAAGATAAATAACCACAAATTTGTTTACTTGACCCATAAAAACTACATCCATAGCTCTCTAAAATGTTGCTCCAGCATTTGATAAGCCAAATGGCATTCTAGTGTACATAAATGTACCCCGTGGTGTAGTGAAGGTTGTCTTTTCCTTGTCTGCTCGATCAACATTCACATAATTATAAACTGAAAAACCATCAAGCATAGAAAGTCTTTGTGCTCCTAAAACCATTTGAAGTAACTCATCCATTTTGGGCAAAGGGTAATTATCCTTTAATGATGCTTTGTTCAAATTTCTAAAGTCCACAGAAAGTCTGATTTCTCCATTCTTCTTCCTAACAGGAACTAAATTTTCAACCCAATTAGAATATCTAAGAGGGAGAATGATTTGGGCATCTAGCATTTTCTTAATTTCGTTTTCTATAGTTGGTAGAAGGGTTGGATTAATCCTCCTAAGTTTTTGTTGATAACATATTTGTTCTAGATTCAAAGGGATATTATGATGTATTAATGAAGTATCATAGGTTTTTAGATCACCATAGGTCCAAGCAAAAACATCCTTATAATTTTGAAGTAACTTAAGATATTGAGGATTAATCTTAGGGTTTAGAGATGCACAAATTTTGATGCTTTAGACATCATCATTTGTTCTAATGTTAATTTCCTCTATGTCCTCTTCTAAAGAAATGGACTAAGGATTTCGGAGGACATCATTTTGATCAAAAAAAAATTCTAAAGGTATCAAGCCTTTGGGAATAAAATTGTTAGACAACTGAATAATATCATGATCAGCAATATTTGAACTGAAATCTGAAGTATCATTCCCACTTGTATTTTCATTTATTTCGGATCTATCTTCATCAATTTGCAGAATAGAAAATTGATCTACAACTTGCAGAAAAGATTTCAAATGTTCATCATCTTCAAATATGTGTCAATATTTTAGATTGTCTCGGATAGATGGTCTATACTTGACTTGTATTTGGTAGAGTAAATTAGTGTGATCAAGAATTTTAAATGAACTAGCAGAAACAACTAAGGCATCTGCATGAATATTCAAATCCCTTGGAATATAAGTCAAATTAAAAGAATCAAAGAAGTTTTCAACTGAATCCCATACTTCATTTCAGTAAGACCTAAGTCTAGGGTGTTTAGTCTCGCAAATAGTTCTCACTTGCTTGACAATAAGTTTTGAATCAGTAAAAACACTTAAGTTTTGAACCTTTAAGATTTTGGCTAATTTCAATCCCAAAAGGAAAGCTTCATATTCAGCCACATTATTCGTAACTTCGAAGTCGAGCTTACATGATTGGGTAATGTTTTCTTTTTCTGGTAATATTAAAACTACTCTAGCTCATGCTCCATCTTTTTTACAGGAGCCATCAAAAACTAGTTTCCATATATCAGTTTGATTTGGTGTTGGACTTTCAATTACATCTTCAATTTTAACTTGAATTTCATGCACTTGGTTTGAAGAGAGTTGAAAGCAAACAAAATCTTGGTCAATTGCATAAATGGGATGGTTCCTTGGCTGGTCTATTTTGCAAACAGTGTGCACAAATCTCACCTCTCTATATAATGTTAGTTGTTCTCCCCCATAAACTAGAATAGTAGCATAAGACATATCTATCTCAAGAGTTCCCTCTAATTTGGCATAGAAAGACATAGAAAGGACCATTCCAAATTTGGGAGGGATATTTTTGACAAGTATATCAAGTACTACACTTTTCATTGGGATTTGGGCAAGGGCGACTACTAAATCCTTAATCAATCCTAAGCAAGGCACCCTTTTAGAATCAAAGGTGTACAAGTCATGATAGGATCTAGCTATGTCAAGTTTCAAATGGTCCATAATAGTTTTTGGCATGAGGTTATGTGATGCTCTAGAATCAAGCATACAATTATACAACATGGAATCATTTGTCTTAAGAGTTACATAGAAAGGAGGTGTTATTTCATCTATCGTAATTGAGCTAGGACAAAAGACAAGTGCTGGGTTTTTCATCTTACAAACTGACGATATCCCCTTCTGCATTAACCCAAGTATTTTGTATCCATTTGGAGACCTAATTTTTATACCCATGGTTTTTACAAAGTTCTCAAAAAGGAATTGGGACTTTAATTAGCTTTCTAACTCTTTTTCAACATTAAATGTAGTCAAAACATTTTTGTCATTTTGAGGAGTATCAATTGACTATTCTAATGGTTGAATAAAAGTTGTTTGAGTTTCAACAGTTTTGGCACGAGGTTCAATTACTATAATTTCCTTCGGAGGTCTTCCAGGGCCAAGTCTAGGCCTATGGTCATATCTTTTGTTCAACTCTGCAATTAAAAATTCAAAGAACGCATGGTATTTAGAAACCTGTGAAGATCATTGATCTTCTTGAACCTGATTTTGTTGTGTAAGAGGAATAATAACTGTTTGATTAGAGGAAGTATCCATATTATTTATATCTTCAGTGATGGTCATAGTATTATCATTATGTTGATCATCATCTATCAATAAAGGAGTGGGAATCTGTTGTTATGATTACTGGGTATCTGAAGAATTTGTAATCGTGGATTTCTTTTATACTTACCTTCATTTTGATTTTCGGGTTTAGTAACTATTTGTTGAATTTTCCTAGGTTGAGTCTCAATCTTGGAAATTCTAGTAGATAGACTTTTAAGAAGAGAAGTTATTACATCTATTTTAGAATCTTCTGTTTTAGTCTTAGAGGAACTAGAAGCCTCTGGCGTCGATTTGATTTTTCTTTGGGCATTTTCCTCTTTAGCTTTCAAAGAAGTTGAAGAAACCCTTTTTGCTTCTACCTTAATAGCATTTGTTTGCATATCTTCAAGAGTTCTTGAACTTCTCTCTCTCAGCATAACAACAAAATCATCATCAAAGGCTTTAGAAAATCTAGATTTTGTTGTTGCTATAGGGGTTTTACAATGAGGGGGCATTTTATGATAAACTTTAATGAATCTTTTGATAAAGTCTGATATAGGTTCACCAAAATTTCTTTTAAGTTCATCAAACTCAGTGAGAAACTAAAGAGGATATTTTTTCACACCCCACTCGTTTTTAAATATGTTTGTAAGTTCTTCCCAATTTCTAATGGAATTCGCAGGTAACTACCTATTGGGTAGTGGACCCCCTGCGTAACGGTTTTAGGGCTTAATGTCCACAAGTTTGGGTAATAGTATGGTAAAATCTCCGTGAAGTGCATGAAGCATGAATTGTAATGGTTCATGTCAAAGGGTTTTCCACCCAAAACTAATTTAAAATAATAGAAAGTAAGTCGGTTTGCCGATGGTCTGTAGACCATGGGAATGTATAAATAGAGCAAGGCTCTAAGGGTAGAAGGTAGTTTTTGATGAAGATCTGATGTATTATGGGTTTGTGAATGCAATATCCATTATGTATCTATAAGTCCGAGTTGTGGGTGGTAGTAGTTAGAGTAGGCTCTGCAGTTGTGTGCGCAGAGCCCTGGTAGAGTCTGCAGCTATGTGCATAGACCCCTACAGCTGAGTGTGCAGGGTGGAACCGATTGTACTCAATAGAATATTAATAAAGATAAGTGTTTAGGAAGTAGTGCATAGGTTGGAACTGATTGTACTGAATAGAAGATTAATAAAGATAAGTGTTTTTGAATTATTATGCATTTGGTCGCAGATCTATATGTTTATGCTTATGTGAGTTTATGCATATCTATAAACTTTATGGTTTGCACATGTTGGTTATAACTATTGAATGCTTGATTAAAGACCTTAAGAATTAGATCAGATCTATAATAAACACATTAATAATAAGAATCTAAGAAGTTCCTTGTCGCCGACCTACGTGAAGGCCAGAAAGTTGTGCAGAGTAGCACGAGTGCACAAATCGGTTCGTGACCCTTCGAGTCCTCATCAAGACATTCCTAGGGTCTCGAAACCTGGTTTTAGCACCCTCGTATACTACCTCAGGTGAGATTTCAGTCTACCCTGAATGGATTGTTTCCAAAAGGGCAGGTAGTGCGGGATTTGTTTGGCTAAAACACTTCCGAACCTCGGTCAGGCCCCATCAAGCCAACAAATGGCTCCGTTGCCAGGACCAGGATTTGCCTAGGGGATGTCTGATGTTGGAACATTGGAACCCTACAAAGAAAGAAATTGAAGATTGGGTGGATCATAAGCTTCATGAGTTCGTGGTGCAGGAAAAAAAAACCCCGAAGATATCTGAGAAGAGGTGGCTCGATCGTTACGTATACATGGAAATTCATGAGATCTTCTTCACGTCTTTCTCTTCAAAGATGTCTGAATGGATCACATGGCTAGAAAACAACCAGGGAAGGTGCAGATTTGAATAGCCCATCGTGTGGACTCCAGAATTAGTGCGCAGGCTAGAGGCATCTGAAGATAAAATTGCATGAGTAGTAGATCATTGGCTGGATTGTATAATAGCAGGGTTTATCACTGAGTTCGTGATAGACACAACCATGAGCTATAGTGAAGCAGAGCGGAGTTTTCTCAAGGGACCGTGGGATAGGTACATCAAATCCTTGAATACTTGGATTAAGATGCTATTATGTGAAAAACGGGTGATGCGAATCCATTAATGAGTGGAACGACACAGAGCAGGAGGGCCTACAATGGTATTGAAGGGTTAGGAAATAGTCTGTTAATTTCACCTCTGTGAGAGGATGGGGAAGAGTGCACGTGGGCTTCTCCAAGGAGTGCGGTAAGTTTGATAAGGCAATACATTCCACAATTATCACCTCCGTTAACACCACCACTCATGTCACCTCCTTCACCCCCATCTTTGCCCACACCACCTCCACCAACCCAGAAGTTTAATATGGTGAGTGTGATTAAGTTGGCTGTGTTTAGATGAGTAGGAAGCGAACATCTAGTTCAGTTTTGGTTCATAGTAGAGCAGTATGGGAAGTGCACAAAGTTATGGATGATAACATTAAGAAGGCCACCCTCATAAGTACATTGTAGGATCGCGTGCTAACTTGGTATATCAAGCACTCGAATCATCATCCGAATGCTAGGACAACAGAAATCTAGATTGCACTAAATAGAGAATTTAGTTGGCCGAAATCAGAGACGCAGTTTATCATGGGATTCAAGGAGATCGCAATGCTTCTAGGTGGAACCCCATGGGATTTGGATGAGAGATTAAAAAGCATGATCTGCGAAGCTAACATGATACTGATGGATGCGTAGCACCGCATGTGGTTTGTGGTGTCTTTGACACCACATTTGTGAACGACGTTATCACAGCAGAAGATTTCAATCAAGGTAGAAGCATTGGAAATAGCGATGAGGTTACATGAAACTCTGATACAGGATCCTGGGTTGGGAGTCCAACAGATCCATCTGCAACTACAAAAACCTATGCATGGAGATGTAGAGTTTGAAATAGGATAGGGCGCCTCAGCTAGAAGCACGAGAAGAAGTGTGGTGCATAAAATGTAGAAGCCAAGGCCACGATAAGGATCATTGCCCGATGTTCGCGAACAACTTGGCAGGGGGTGGGCCAATGCCGTTGAGACTAGAGGCACAGGCAAGGCCAAGTGTGACGCCCGCACTCTAGTGCACAATATGTCAGGTGGGAGGAAAGCACATGACAAACAACTGTCATATATTATAGAAGTTTACAGAGACACCCGAACAACTATTTTGCAATTTTTGTAGATCAGTGGGCCACGATGAATGAGACTGTTAGAGTTATCAATTGCTGATGGATTGAACACCTACCTACAGAATGCAGATTGAGGCAGGAGGTCAGAATCCCGCCATAGCAATAGTGCGCGGTCGGTTCTAGGGATAAGGACGAGGAGGAATGGGACCTGGATGAGGCCATGGATAGTTAATCTGCTACAATTGTGGAGGACTTGGGCACTACGTGCATGACTGTACCAACCTAACTAGGATATTGTGTTTATAATATAAGAAATTCGATAATGAAATGATAGATTGTCCTATGCTGATAGCACAGATATGCGAGAAAAGGGTAGCATAGCCTACGCTAAGGCAGAATGTCCAAATGATGATGTCTGAACCATGCAAAGAATACCCCAATGTCAACATGATGCTCAGAAGTGGCACAGCCTCAGAGGAAGATAAAGGGAAGCAACCTGAAGAAAATAAATGGGTTTGCGAGGCTTCTACAAAGCAACATGACTTGAACTTGGAATGTGCAAAGGAGACGTTTATGGAAGCTAAGAAGATCTTTGTGGAGGTCTCTACTTCAAGTAGTAATGATCAACCTAAGCCGGAAATGGATCCCTCTATGCTAACTACCTTTTAGAGACATGCATAAAGCTATTATGTGACAATAAGGTAGTTAAGGGGTTACAAGAGCTGATAATAAGGTGTGCAGGGTAAGGTGAACTGCGTGTGGTCCGCAAACTCAGAAGGCATGCTTTGGACACCAGGCAGGAAATGTGCTTGATGGTGTAGATTTCTGACTTTGAATTGGATCAGGTCATCCTGGACTTGGGTTTAGATGTGAATGTGCTACCTAAACAAACATGGGAATGCATGGGCAGGCCTACATTACAGTGGTCTTCTATTCAATTACGGATGGCGAACCAACAAAAGATCTTGCCCATGGGGAGGTCGCAAGGAGTAACAGTGGATATAGAAGGCGCAAGCACACAAACAGACTTTGAGCTAATAGAAATTGTGGATGATAGCAACCATTACCCCGCATTGCTAGGAATAGACTCGGCCACATATATGAACGGAATCATCAACTTAAAGAAGCAGAAGATGATATTTGAGAAAAACTCCCTACGTGTAGTTACTCGGCTAGATCCAGCGGAAGGAGCACGCTACACTGAACCCATACGCAACGATGGAAGTGATTATGACTTGGATTATATCTACAAGATAACTAAGTGAGTTTAGGATTGGGTAAATCCGATGGTGGAGGGGTGAATATTGTGGGAGCGCACAGATTCCTGCACCTTAGATTCAAATGAAGAAGACAAACACTCGCATAATTGGCTAAACGAAGTAACAACATTAAACTGCAACATGATGACTAGGTTATTGTGTTGCGTAACAGCCTAGGATCAAGATATACTGACATATGATGGGTTGAAAATGGTTGATGAATTCTTGAACGAGTTTGAGAGTGCAGTACCAGAGCACCAGAGGTTCGATGCGTTAAAATGGGCACTGTGTGTGACTCCTCCACATTGGTTAGGAACACATGAAGGAACCTTTGAATACTAGCGCGACTACAGTAGGATGATGTAGATGAGGTTTGGGAAGCCAGAAGTATGAATAACTGAGAAATATGATAGATGCGATGACCCACGTGTGCACCTCACTAAATGAGCCAAAGCCTATGGAGAAGAACCACAGCTAGAGTGTGTACATTTATTTTATGATACCTTGGATGTCATCCCAGGGAACTGGTATACTGAGACAAAACTCTAACATGGTACAGGCGAATGGGATATCTTTTGTGAAGGATTTTTGTTAAAGTTCTTATTTGAGGACCAATGGATGGATACTGTTGATGATGCGTTACAAGTTGTGAAAGCTGCCATTTTCAAAATACCATAGGAACCAGAAGAAATAGTGTAACATGTATGGTCACATCAGTTAAGCTGGTCCCTAGAATGTTACAATGTGCAAGTAGAGGATGATGATGATGACCCCAGAAACATCAATATTTTGAAAACAGAGGGGAGTAGAGAGGTTTACAGACCATCGATCGAGGACCCCGACATCACCACACTACTGAAACTGAAACAAGTGAACACTGGTACGGTGGTGAAGCTGAGGTATGCAATGCCTGGGGACTATTGGGATGACGCCACGGTGAATAAGGTCATCGAGTTACTTCATGATTATCAAGACTTATTCCTAACCAAAATAACCGAGTTAAAAGGGATCCTCGGTGACCTAAGGATGGTGAAGATAACTTTGAAACTAGATGCAAAGACAGTTAAGTAGCATCCTTACCATTTGAATCTGAAGTATAAGGAAAAGGTGCACGAAGAATTAGACAAAATTCTTGTATTAGGAATTATTGAACCTGTGGAAGAGTATGACTGGTGAATCCTATGATAGTGCAGGAGAAAAAATAGAAGGGAAAAATTTGAATCTAGGTGGACCTCCGAAAACTGAATGACGCCTGTGTTCATGACCCATTTCCGATGCTGTTTACAGATGAAGTTTTGGAGAATGTTGGTGGACAAGAAGCGTACTCATTTACAGATGGCTTCTCAGGGTACCATCAGATCAAGATCGCATCGAAAGATAGAAGAAATACTACCTTTGCGACCAAATGGGGATGTCTTTAGTACACTATTATGCCGTTTGGGTTAAAGAATGCTCCAACGATATTTTCACGCATGGTAGTGGCTGCCTTCAAGGAATTCATCCATAATTTTTTGGAAGTTTATTTTGATGATTGGACTGTAATTGGCTAATCAAGAAACACATTGTGAGCTTATGGTTGATGTTGGATACATGCCGATGACACCAGATTGTGCTAAATCTTAAGAAGTGCACTTTCCTCGTCCCCTTCGAAAAATTGCTCGGCCACGTGGTTTATAGACAAGGCCTGATGGTGGACCCTGCGAAGATTGTTGTCATACTCAATCTGTAAACACCATGCAGTGTGAAACAACTCCACACCACGTTGGAGCACACTGGCTACTATCGTAAGTTTATTAATGGCTATGCACAAAAAACGGCACCAACAGAATAATTGTTGAAAAAAGACGGTACATATTGTTGGAATGATGATTGTAAGAAAAGTTTGGAGATTCTTAATGAAAAAATGGCATCCACCCCCATTTTGGTTTTCCCAAAATGTGCCATTGAATTTCATGTCCGTGTTGATGCATCGTGTATCGCGCTGGCCATTGTACTCAAGCAGGAAGGTGTGAAAGGCATTGATCATGCCATTTCATTTGCAGGTCGACATTTTTCCAAAGGAGAAAAGAACTATTCTACTACCGAGCGCGAAGGATTAGCGATGGTATACACACTCCAAAAATACTGTCACTATCTACTAGGCAGGCACTTAAGATGTATACTAATCATTCTGCGTTGAAATACTTAGTGAATAAGTCTGTGTTGGGGGGGTGCATTTGTAGATGGTTCTTACTGTTTCAAGAATATGACTTCGAGGTCATTATGAAGCTAGGCTGCCTAAACGTAGGTCCAGATCACCTATTGGGAATTGAGAATGGTGAAGAACCAACAAATTTGGAGGAAGGACTACTCGATGCATAGCCCTATGTAGTGCGGGTCGCAGATGGCTACTTCGAGTATATAATCCACTTCTTAACCACAAGTACTGCACCGCAGGGATATTCAATTCAGTAGAGGAAAGAATTGATGATATGCGTGGTGGATTTTACTGTTATTATGGGGCACCTCTACAAAATGGGAAATGATGCAATATTACGAAGATATGTACTTGAATTTGAGCGAGGATAGATCCTTGCAGAAGCACATGGGGGGGCTGCAGGAGGACATTATGTGGGATTCGCAACAACACAGAAGATTTTTCGCGCTGGAATATGGTGGCCAACCTTATATCAAGATTCAAAAGCGTACAATTAGGCCTATGATGTATGTCAATGAACTAGGAAACCATCGTGGAGGGATGAAATGCCGCTCAATCCCGAGATGACGATGCAACCATTTGAAAAATGGGCGATTAAATTTGTAGGGACTATCAGACCTCAAGGAAAGATGGGTGCACACTATATCATCACCATGACAGAATACTTGACTCGATGGGCGGAAGCACAGCCGGTTAAGGACTGCACGACCGCTATAGTTGCGATATTTTTGTTCGGTCATGTGTTGACATGGTTTGGATGGCTGAAAATTCTAATGAGCAACCATGAAACACACTTCCTAAATGAAACTATCAACAGAGTCACTGAGGAATTCTAGATATATCATCAGAAAAGTATGCCATACCATCCACAAAAAAATGGGTTTGTCGAAGCTTTCAACAAGATTTTGGAGACTGCATTGACCAAAGTATGTATTTCATAATGAAACGATTGGGATTTGTGCATACATGTTGTGCTATGGGCATACCAAACCACATGCAAGAAGTTGACACATCAGACACCTTTCCGATTAGTCTACGACATGAAAGTCATCATGCCAATGGAATACATTGTACCCAGTTCACAAATAGTAGGGATGATAGGCATGGCAGACCACTGTGCCTTGGAAGAGAGGCTCATGCAACTGGAAGAACTTGAGGAGAAATGGTTTTTGGTGGAATTCCATCAGTAGGTACAGAAGCAGTGGGAAAAAGCTTCGCATGATTTCCATATCAAGTTGCGCACCTTCAAAGAAAATGATCTAGTATTACTATATGACAAGAAGTTCGAGAATTCCCTCAAAAGCTCTGAATGCATTGGTTGTGACCATATGTAGTCAAAGAAGTCACATATGGAGGCGCGGTCCAGCTCGACAAGCTTAATGGAGAGCCCTTCCCAGGAAGAGTAAATGGCAGTCGCCTGAAGCTCTACACGGGAGGGCCGGCCACCTGACTAACCAACTGAAGCACAATCTCACCACTCCTGATAGTTGAAAGAGAGTGTGGGATGGTAAAACAATGTGTTAAGGAGATGTGCGACAACAGGGGCGCACGCAGGATTGGTATGTCACAAGGGTCACCGCTGCATAGAAGGGGATGCGCTACTGCGTGGATAAACACGAAGGTGACCGTTGTTGTCACTATTCATGACAAGATGTCTAAGTTACAGAAAAATGGAGCGGGCGACACACAATTTAGATATGACGTACGAGTCAGATTCGGAACAATCTACCGTAGCACTAACATTAATGAGCTAGAAAAGGTGGGAATGACTAAATTTGAATCTCAAAAAGCCTATAAATCACAGGGGGGCATCCCCCAAACAATCTGTGGTCTCTGGAGAAGTAAAATATTGTGCCTTCCTATTAGTATGGAACTATTGAACTTCGACGCTCAAGGGGTAAGCCAGGTTGTTTTAATATGGCCAACAGAGATGCAGGACCTTCTGGATAGTTTGATGTCGATGGCCATGGATGCAACACCAATCTCAACACCGATGGTAGGGGATGTAAGGAAATTATCATACATGAAGCAGAACTAGTCTAGATGTTGTTGCCTAAACCACGGTCTAGGAGGAAACCCATGAAAGATGAGTAAAACATGGTGAATCTTGGGATAAAGGATCGAATTCCAGTTAACAGTTCCTCTCTAACATGTAGGAATTTACAGGGTAAGTTCCTCAGACAGAAAACCAAAAGGACACCGCTCACAAATAGATCACAGATCAATACACCAGTATTTTGACGTGGTTAAAAACCTCAAAGAGGGAAACAATCCACGGCCTGTGCCAACGTGGCTACTATAGGCAATTTATTAATAAAAGAATGAAAATTTACATAAGCTTTTCTCATGCATGGTTAACCTACAAATGACCCTCCATGTGCTTTAAATAGAATTCATGGACCAATCAGGTGTCAAGCCATGGATCAAGTGTCGGTAATACCAAGGAGAGAATGAACCGTCGGATCACTACATATTGTGACTGTCGGATTGCAAGTTACAAAATGTACAACGGTAAAGAAACACACTTTACCTAACTCTATACCTAACTCTATACTAGAACAAGTTGAACTTAACTATTTCCTATGTGTCAGAATATCCTAACATCCCCCCTTAGGAACAACTTGGGATAGGATTGAAGGATTTACAAACATGACACAATAGGAGAAGGAAGGAGGCACTAGAGCCTATCCCCCCTTAGTGACAACTTCCTGAACTCCAAGCATATATCGAAGTTTAGAGAACTTCGCCTCTGTGAGACCCTTTGTGAAGATGTCTGCAACCTGATCATCTGTTGAAAAATATTGCAATTCAAGAACATGGTCATGAATGAGCTTTCT
>APFE030859741.1:593-12583 GCA_000404065.3 Pinus taeda
CAAGGCGGGGTGACCCAAGACAACCCGTCGAAGCCGCAATAAAAGAACAACACCACAGAGCTGAAGAAGGACACAGGAAAGTGGTGTGAGTTCCACAAGAGTCCCACTCATAACACAAGTGAGTGTCGGACCAAGCAGTCACTGGTGGCTGAGTTGAAGGCTTCCGAATCAGATACATGTTTTGACCCTGAGCCAGAACCCGAAAAGGAGAATGGCAAAGGGAAGCAGATCATTGATGTAGATCCTAGCGCCACTGTTGCGACTGCCAAGATCCAGAAGAATGAGCTCGAAGAGCCAGAGGAGGGGGAAGTCTTTTCCACTCACAGATGTGGGTGAAGGGTTCGCCGCTGCGATCCATTGTCGATAGTTGCAGCCAAAAGAAACTTATTTCAGCAGAGGTCGTGAAGCGGTTGGGCCTACCGACTACACCACACCCGTAGCCCTACAGTATCGGGTGGCTTCATGAAGGACGAGATCTCAAAGTTTGCCAGCAGTGCCGCCTTCCCTACAGCATCAAACCATTCATAGACGAAGTACTGTGTGATGTTACACCTCTGGATGTTTGTGATGTACTATTAGGCCAACCATACTTGTGGAGGCAACATGCTGTATATGAGTCAAGGCCTCGTGCTGTCATTATTTCTTTGGATAATTCATTATACAGGATATCGGAGGTAGCCCCACCTACTGCCGCCTCTTTGATCATTGCTAAGAAAGGCAGCAAGCTCATATCACAGACTAGGAAATTTATTTCCTGTCTAGTTCACCCACAAAGTAAGGGGAAGATCATTGCTACATCCATGACCCCCGCAAAGGGCTCCTCCACGCAGCAGCAGCAGCAAAGGGATACGGTCATGACAGAACACAGGAACAACTTCTCCTCACGCACAGGGGTACCACACAAGTTTCAGGTGGGCAACAAAGTCTGGTTGCATCGATAGAAAGAATGCCTTACCAGAACCCATCAGAAGCTCAGACCACTCTGACATGGTCCTTACACCAGTACCAAGGCTACGGGAAACAATGCTTTGGCGCACATCATTCCTCCATTCCTTCGCCTGCACCAATTGTTCAATGTGGACCCTCGTCGACCATGCTTCCCACCATTACTGGACACATCAGAGATTGCAGGACAAGTTCAGCAGATGGAGGAACTCAACGCAATGGGGACCATTGCTTCCTAAGGGGGGAGGAATGATCCAGGTGGATGTTGGTGGCCACCCACCATTCCCATTTGGACCCCTGCAACTGTCTCTTTCAATTTTTCAGTTTCCTTAATTGTAGCACAACTTACTATTTTTAGCAGTTTTTTTCGGGTCCTGAACTTCCGGAGCCATTTTGAGGCCCTAAATGACGTTTTTTGGGGAATCCAGGGGCAACATGGGTCATGGACCGATGTTGCCCATTCCAACAATGGTAGTTCTCGGATAGATCTTTCTAACGAGCTATCATACGCGTCAAACGGAGATCGTATGCCAAAGTTACGACCCCGGGAAATTGATGTACCAATTTACCCAAAACGGGGCCCACAATTTGGCGTTTCATCTTCTAAGGGTCGGTTTTGGAATGTGAAGGGTTTTCCATTGTTTCTCAATAATAAATAGGCCTTTGAGCCTCATTGTAACAAAAAGTTCGGAACAGTTCAGAGACATGTAGCCGCACATCTCTTCTCAAAGATAAGTTACCATAGTCCTAGCTGGTTTATTTCCAATTCTGGTTGTAAGCATATTTCGGTATTTTCCATTAATGAAATGAAGTGCTATTTCCGCCGCATCTCTTTATTTATGGTTATCGCATCTCTGTATTTATGGTTATCACTGTAATCTATTGCGTTCCTGTTTAAATCCGGATCATTTAGCCAGGGATTGAGTTCGACAATGATATAAGACATGGTTCCATGAATGGTCTGTGACTAGGGATATTGTGTAATAGGGTTTGAGTTTTAGATTTTAACACCCTACATTACGTTGTTCTCATTGAACCACCACCATCACTGTGTTAGAGTGGTATTAGAGTAAGGAAGCTCTATAGAGCCTAAGGCCCAATAAAGTTTTGAAATAATACGAAAAAATGGAAACGACCATGCCACTCAGGAGAGAAGACTAAGAGAGAAATATGGCAAACAAGGAATTAGTATTGGAGATTATACATATCTAGGAAATAATGGAAGCCATGGATATATCCCAAAAAACATAACTTTTTATGGAAGACATCAGCAAGAGCAAAGATACTAGCTTAGAAGAGGAGATGGAAGTAGTGGTCGGAATAGAGCCTATAGAGGAACAATTGATAAATATGGTTACCACAGTAGGTTCTAGTGAAAGATGGAGTTTCCATTGTATGATGGGAACTTGAACGTGGAAGATGTTCTAAATTGGATTAGCACATTGGATAAGTACTTCGACTATGAAGATGTTGAGGATGACAAGAAGGTAAAATATGTAGTGACTAGATTGAGGGGACATGGACTATCATTGTGGGATCAGCTGTAAGCAGACTGAAGGAAGAAGGTAAAGGAAAATCTTAAAAGATAGGATAAAATGGTGGCCATGTTAAAAATAAAATATATGCTCAATGATTGCTAACTGAATTTATTGAGGCAACTGCAAAATTTGATGTAGAAAATTGTTGTAGTGAAGCAGGACACCGAATAATTTTACATACTAAACATTAGAGTAGGATACATAGAGGAAGATGTTGATAAGGTGGAAAAATATATAAGTGGACCCCGAGTTACAATACCTTGCACAAAATTTACCTCTTTCCCATGAATAAAATGGGTGATTTGAATTAAGAAGCCTTAAGAGAAGAAGGGAAATTGGCTAGAAAACAAAACAAAGAAATAGAGGAATGTGTCTAGTGAAAGGGAAATGATATTCCAGTTGAGGAAGATTTCAAACTCCAAGAGGAGAATTAGGAAGATCCAATATTCAATCTCCAAGAGGAGGTGAAACAAGGGGACAAATATTCCTCACGAGAGCAAAAGGGTGAGGATCAAGAAACATGAGGTGTTATATATGTGGAAATATAGGACATATGTCATGGAATTGTCCTGAAAAAACACAACGAATTAGAGACAATCTAATATTGAAACATCCATAGGAGGAACGTCAAATGCAGATACAATGGAAGAAACTACCGAGTTGGGTGAGTAACTAATGTAGAAGATAATATTGGTAAAAGCTAAGAAAGAAACTCATGACCCAACACAAAAGAGGAGTTTGTTTAGGACAATGGAAAAATTTAAAGGGAAATGTTGCAAAATGATCATTAGCAATAGTAGCACTAACAATTAAGTCTTTACAGAGATGGTGGAGAAGTTATTATTGCGAAGGTTGGCACATCCTACTCCATATTGAGTGTCCTGGATCCAAAAAGGACATTAGATTTTGGTAAATGAAAAAACTAGAGTATAATTGTACATTGGTAGCTATAAAGATGAAGTGTTATGTAATATTATGCCTATGGATGCCTGTTATATTTTGTTGGGTATACAATGGAAATATGACATGAGAGATATCCACGATGGAAGGAGGAGTACATACACCCTTAAGCATGTGTTATTACCATTGAATGTTGAAAGTAAAAAGTAAGAAGTAGGGCCAAGCATGTTTATGGTTACCGGGAAAGAGCTACTGCAAGAAGATAAGGATGAAAAAGAGGTATAATTTTCCTTGATTTGTGAATTGAGAGCAGTCATTGATAATAATACTTTAAATGATTTGCATGATAAAATTCAAGGATTATTAAAACAACCTATTGATATCATTATTGATGATTTTCCTAATGAATTACCACCCATGAGAAGAATTAGTCACCACATAGATATAATCCCAGTATCCATTCTACCCAATAAGGAAGGCTACAAGATGACACCCAAGGAGAATAAGCAAATTATAAATAAGGTTCAATAGTTGTTGGTAAGAGACCAATTAGAGAAAGTTTGAGCCCTTGTGTTTTACCTATCATTTTGAGCCCAAAGGAGGATGGAAGTTGGGCAATGTGCAACAAATCTAGGTATATAACCAAGATAACAATAAGGTGCATATTCTCTTTACCTCACATGTACAATTTAATGGAATATTTGAGTGGTGAAAATTTCCTTTGTAAAATAGATTTTAAAAGTGGATATCACCAAATTAACATGAGAGAGGGAGATGAGTGGAAGAGAACATTCAAAACAAATGATGGGCTATATGAATAACATGTCATTCATTTTGGCTTGACCAATGTCCTTAGTACATTCATGATACTCCTAAATGATGTTATTAATGACTTTATTAGTAAATTAGTGATCATATACCTTAATGGAATTCTTATTTACAACAAAAAAATATAAGACCATTTAAGGTTTTGAATGCTAGTGCTGAAAATACTACAACAAGAGAGAAGTTTAGTAAATCTGAAGAAATGTTCCTTGATGAAAAAAGAGCTGATCTACTTGGGTTTTTTTATTTATATAGAAGGAATAAATATGTATCTAGAGAAGGTGAAATGCATTAAGGAATGGCCTTCTAAAATAAATGTTTATGAGGTAAGAAGTTTTCATGGAATGCCTAGCTTCTACAAGAAATTCATTTGGAATTTTAGCAACATATGTGCATTGATAGTTGAAACCATTAAGAAAGAACAAGATCCCTTTACATGGACATACGTTAGAAAAAGGGGATTTAGATTGATGAAATAAAAGATAATAGAGAAACATGTTCTAACCCTACTATATTTCCATAAACTTTTTAAAGTAAAATGTGATGCTAATTGGAAAACCATTGGAGATTTTTTGAGTCAAGAAGGTAAACCCATTTCTTTTCTCAATGAAAAATGAATGATTTGAATCATAAATATTCAACCTGCGACAAGTATTCTTATGTAGTTGCACAATCCTTGGACAAATGGAGACATTAGCTTATTCCAAAAGAGTTTGTACTATACAATGACAACCTTGCTCTAAAATTTATAACCTAGTAGGAGAAACTAAATAAGAGACATGAAAAATTGGTAGAGTTTATGAAACAATTTACTTTTATCCTAAAACAAATTGTTGGAATTGCTATCAAATTTCTAGATGCATTGAGTAGAAGATTCTTGATTTAATGAAAATAAATGCTTTGGAATTTAACCTTCTCAAGGAAATGTACAAGGAAAGGCAAGGATTTGGAGTACCTTATGAATCATGTGAGAATCCATGACAATGAGATAAGAGCCCTTGTATGGATTACATCATTAAATAAGGGTTTTTGTTCAAGTGAAACAAATTGCGTATTCCTAAAATTTGAATGAGGGATACCCTTTTTAGCCAGCTGTTTATTCCTAAATGATTAATGAGGGAGAACCTATTGAAAGGAAACGTGGTGGAGGATTATTTGACCACTTTGAGAAAGATAAAATCCTATTGGTATTATTTATTCTAGCTAAGTATGAGGTTTGAAGTAAAGAAATTTGTGGGAAGATGTAAAATTGTTAATATGCATAGGGGAAGAAATAGGATGCTGGTTTATATTATTCATTACCCATATCTAGTAGACCTTGGGATGAAATAAGCATGGATTTCATTTTTAGTGTTCCTAAATCATGCAGGGGAAATCATTCAATTTTTGTAGTTGTAGATAAGTTCTCCAAGATGGATAAAACTAGTGATGCAACCCACATTACAGATTAATTTTTTAAAGAGATTGTGGTGCTACATGGATTTCCCATGAGTGTAGTTTCAGACAAGCATGAAAAATTCCTTGGGAATTTTAGGAGGACGTTGTAGAGAAAGATTGAAACCAATTTTTCATTTAGTTAAGTTTATCATCCCCAAACTAATCGTCAGAGTTAGGTGGTAAGTAGAATATTGGGAAATTTGTTGAGGAGTTTCCTAAATGATCACAACAAATAGTGGGATGAAGTACTTCCACAAGCTAAATTTTTTTAAATGATTCACCTAACAATAGCATAGGAATAATAACATTCCAAATTGTATATGGCATGCATCCCATATGTATCTTAGAACTTAGAAACTTGGGAAAAGAAGAATATTGATGTGTTTATGCAAACACATTTGCTACAAAAATGGAAATTTCCATAATAAGTTAAGGGGTAGCTTTAGGACAATAGTAAAAAGGACAAGAAAATGGAAGACCTAAGAAAATGGGAAGTATATTTTGAATTTCTGGATATGGTATTAACCCATTTGATAAAATAGATATTTGTAAGAAACAAATATAAAAACTTGAAGCTGAAGAAGATACGACCTTGCAAACTATTGAGGAAATTTTCAACTAGTGCTTATGAGATTGAATTTCCATGTCATATTGGAATATCACCTATTTTTAATGTTGCAAATATATATCCTTAAAAAGAACCTAAAGATTGATTGAATCAAGAGGAAATTCTATGGAGGAAGAAATTACTTAAAACTAAGAAGTTGTAGATGGAGAAGATCCTTCCTTGATCAAAGAGTTGCTAGAAGAATTAGAAATATGATTACTATGAGTATATAATTAAGTGGAAAGGCCTCCAAGAAGAATATGTATCCTAGATGGATGTTGCAGAAGTCCAAAAAAATAAGAACTATTGAACATCGCATGAACAAAAGTCCATGAAAATTTCTATTCTATGGGACTCTAATGCCAAAGCATCCCACAAAAATGTTTTCCTTTTAATATGGTAGCCTATTTTTTGTCCAATATATTTTCATCCATAGGAATCATTTAGTTTTCTCAAACTCCTAGAGGACAAATGTAATTAATTCATAATATAAGTGGCACCCAATTTATAGAACAATGACACATGTAAGAATCTCTAAGAACTATTTTTCACAATTCCATGTTTCCTCATGTAAATATTTTGTCTAGAAAAGAGAGGCATAAATGGAGGAGAGACCCAATGTTTGGAGCTCTCAGGTCCCTATAATACAACCCCTTTGTAAATACTTGAAATATGAATATAATAAAAATGGCCTATGTGTTTGTTGGTTAATGGTATGATTAATATATCTATGTTGATACCTATGGAAAATAACGAATATTAGATTATTTTTATCTTTACATTCATATGGGTCAATAGAGCCACCTAGGCACCAAGAATCATAAATAAGGATTAACTTCATAAGGTGTGGATTCCAAATAATCCAAAGTCAATTACCCTGGCACAATACATATTTAATAATTGACGCCAAGCCAACACGTTGGCATGAGAGTTGAGGAGAGTACTGAGTTGGGTATATTGGAATTTAGTCTAAGATCGTAGGCATTTGAATAGGAAAAAAGGTGCATGAATTTTAGTGAAAGGTCTTAGTGAGAGTAGAAATGCAAGTGTTGAACCCCAATCCTTTCTGACATCATGGGTTCCTCCATCACCCCCCTGCAATCCATGAGAATCGTAGATTTGGGTCACGTAGTCTCAATCATTTGATTAAGTTGGTGGAACCTCATTCTAGAAATATGAGTATATACCTTGCCTTTCGATGTAAGGGTTACCCTCCTCCCCCTCAAAATTAACTAGGGTTGTCATATTAGAGCACTGTGATAACATGGTTGAGGGAAAACCCTACCCAAAATGAGGATGAAGCATAGAAAAGGCTTGGTTCTATGGAAGTGTAAGAGGATCATGGGTAACCCACCTAGGGCTTAAGCACTGAAAGGAACTAGGACTTGGTTCCATGATTGGTGTGTGAACAAGGTTTAAGTTTTAGACTTCAATCCCCTCTAATATTGAGGTATCGGTGAACCACAATCATCACTAAGTCAGAGTGTCATAAGGGTTTTTCAAGGTTCTATACCCATTTATACATTGAAATTTTATTTTTTAAATAACAAAAAATCACAATCTTGCTTGAAATTTTATCACCAGACTCCGATGAAAATTCCATTTTTCCTATAAGTTAGAATGCACCATTTTAAATTTGTATTTATATTAATAAATAATAAAAAGGATTAAAAATATCCCACAAGAAAAATAACATGTATAATGATATGATGTTTTTCTAATTCACTTCATGGTGTAAAGGACACGTGTTCAAAACACTATGGGAGAAAATCCAATGATGTTAAGGGCTGGTCTGGCCTAGGCCAAGTGCGATCCATAGGTGGTTTTGACAATTTAGATGTCTTTGGGTTGTCGCTGCTGAAGCCGCAGGTTAGTCATGTATTCTATCAAAACTCACATAAACTAAGAAACAAAAATAAATATAAAATTTCAACATATATACATTTAAAAAAATATGGAACAAGATTCTTAAAGATGAAGATTTACCCCTTCATTATGGACATTCTTAACTTGTAAATAATCTTAATTGCAATATCATCAGTCAATAGCACGGATTATCAATACCGCATGCCCAAAAAACCATATTGCACTAACTTTTTGCAATATCAGGGGCCATTACCATATTTTATTGATACCACAAACCCAAACAACCATAACTCACTTCATATAACACAATTTTTTAATTAAATTTCAAACTTTTATTTCTTCATAGTATTATGAATATTGTAGAATATTACATGAAAGTTAAATATCTGTCATTTGCCTAATAATTATTGATAGTTAAATAATAATTTATAAAACCCTATTCCAAAATAAATTACCTTCAACCATAATAATTTTAATTACAATACAAATATAAATATAAATTATTTGTTTAAAAATAAAAATAAATATAATTACACTCTTAACATTAATATTAACTCTTTAAACTATATTATATATAAAGAAAAAAGCCTTATATATAAAATGAAATAGTATTCAAACATGCACTATACAACCAAAATATTATTCTTCCTTATACTTAAACTATTTATCTTCCACCCATTTGGTTAATAATAAAAACAATTCAAACTATTTTTAAAAAAATTACACCAAACTATGATGAAAAGTCTAGGGCATCTAAGGATCTACCTTTTGGATGCATAAGAGTGTGAAAGATGATATGAAAACCTAACCTAAAAGATGTTTAAAATTAATTCCAAAAAATAATTAATATGCATTAAATGTAACAATTATTTATTAATTGAAAAACTACTTTATATAATATAGTGTATAATCGTTTTTTCAATTTAAGATTCGATTGATTTAAAATGACTACATACAAAATCAAATATCATTATTTAAAGTGATTACTATCATAGTTTGCTACAAGGGAAACGAGTACTATTGGTAACAGGTAATAGTTTAGGTGTAGCAAAAGGTAAACATTTTTAGTGATAAATTCATAACTATTGAAATAAACTTAACTACAAGAAGTAAAGACCTTAAAAAATAGGATGAATAAGACATCAAGTATCTACTCATATGACTGGAGCTGAATCTTAGGTGCTAATATCTAATGGGTTTAGAGGTTCTTAACCACATTGGAGTTGCAATTCTATGTGTGTTAATCAAGCATTAAGACTAACAATACAAGTGATCTGGTGGCATTAAACTTGTTGGATTTCGTTTAGAAAGGAGATGATTTCATTGTCATCTTCGTGCTTTTCCTTCAAGACCTTACCTAGGAGTGCCTTAATTTGATGGTGGAGGAAAATGGAGTTACCCGGTATGCCCACGTCAAGGAACCCAATTGGCTACTTTCCCTTTTATTTTAAAAATAAAGTAATATTGGAAGTGATTACTGGTCAATGCTTCTAGTTTGCACATTTTGTCTTGGATTTTGGGAGGAGTGGGTTGGAAAATAGTTGCAGGATTTTGTGATTGGGATTAGTCTCTTAGCTGGTCTTGAGGACCTTTTCCACTAGACCCCTAACAATAATGCGTCATATAGTGGCACATGGTATGCTAGGTCACAATAGGGTAGAGTGATAATGACCTCGAGAAAGCAACAAATCTAAGAAGATTGCAAGACAAATTAAAAAGCTAAAATGTTGCTCAATAAAGATTAAGCTGCAAGGGAGGTCTTGAGAAAACTCTAGATAGTTGGAATAATGAGTTAACAAATAGGGAGGAACTTTGGGCAAGGTCTGATAGCCATAAGAAATAAAAAATACCAATACCATTACACACAACTGAGACACTTTATAAAATGTAAGACAAAATCCACCACACAAAAGCTATCAAATTGAGAGAGTTGGAGGAGTTGTAGAGGTTGGAAATGGAACAAATTACCAAGAAATTGTTAGTGCACTAGGCTTGGAAATGTTTAAGGTTCAGGACAGGCCTTCATCCATCACCTAGCCCCTTACTCAATCTTCTGCTATAGCTGTCGCCAATGTTCCAAGGGTCACATCCTTAGCCACCATCATCCTATTCCTCTCATAATTGTCCACTTCCAAGTGTATGAACTAAAGGCTAGAATCCCTAGAGTCAATATTTCCATATAATATAAATCTTATAGTCCCATCGCCATAAGAGGGAGTTTTCCCATGAACCAAAACCAAATCATAATAATTTTTGTAAGACACAATGTTATGACAGGGAGAGTTAAGGTCCAGAAACATGAGTCATGGGGAAATATCACACCTACAATGGGAGAACCTCATAGGCACAGAACATTAAGATAGCAGGATCTCACAAACAAAGGACAAGCTTCCATATGATTGTGGAAGGAATCAATACAAGTTGAAATGTGTGGTTACATGGGTGGGATAGCCACATTGTCCCCCCTCTTAAATGCGATGGGAGGTGGTGAGGTGGCGGGCCTCTACCCCATCCATTGAGATGAACTGTAACACCTCAATCGGGGATGGTTTTTCATGATTGAGGTTAGTTTGAAGTTTCTTGTTCCAATTAGACCGCACGTCATGAAACCATGCAACTACCTAGTAAATGTGTTGTTCCTAAAGATCCATTGAAATCAACTACCTTATTTCTAGAATATTAATAATGAGAGGTAATGATTGAAGTAATGTCACGTAGGCCAACTCACTTAACCCTTAACAATGAAAATTTTAAAAACCCCACAAAATTTATATCTATAATAAATAGGTGAATCCCCATAGTACACAAGAAAATGTATATGATATTTTATCAATAATATAATATTCTGGTCAATTTTTTTGTGAGTATTTAAGTGAATTATAAAATGTTTTTAAATCTTGGTGAATATTTCACTAAATTTTAAAACGTTGTAATGTCTTCATAAACCTTTCACAAAATTAGAAAACATTGTAAATTTTTGAATAATACTTCATAATGTATGCAACCATATGTAATAATAAGAAGAAATATTGGTTTAAACTATAATATACTATTTTTCCGTGTTTAAGAAAAGATAAATCATGTTTATTTTTGTGAATTTAATTATTATAAACTCTTCCAAATCTCTTTGTATGGTTTTATCATTTTTTATCTAGAAGGTCTTAGTACCTCCCAAGGGTAAACTAGTTGGAGAGGTACTCCCAAAACTGTACAATGTTGAGCTGCAAGGGTTCTTTTTCTCAAACTAACTCTTGACACACTCCACATTCTAGAGCCTTCACATGAATATAAGGTCTATGAATAGCCATATTAAAATCATGAATATTTAAATCAAATTATTTTGGTTTCTTATACATTGCTTCTCTAATACCTAGACACTTCTCCAATTCCTTGGATTTAGATAAACACATTGAATGCCCAAATAATAAATGAAGCCATATGTTTAACCTAATGTCATATATTTCTGAAATAAACACGACAAAAATATAAACAAAGGGCCTTTTTACTCAAGAACGACATTTTTAACTTTAACCAAGCACTTAAATCAATAAAAATTAGATGTAACCAATCATACAACAACAACAAGTTTAATTAAACATCAAAAGAGATCTACAAGAATTCAAGAGATGAATTTAGGAAAAATCAATTACAAATTATAGAAATTTCCATTAAGCCAGATGTTGTTTCTCAAGCTCTTGGTGAACATCGTTGAGCATGGTTGTGAATGTTTAACTACAAATGAATATGGTTTACCATGTTCACCATGGATGACCTTCTAATCATGGTTGTATTTGTTGAATTTGTTTCACCATGGTTGATATAGTTGCATAGTTGGGAAAATTTAGTAAATTTATATTAAAAATTAAATATTG